>NIVC01002194.1:23348-52584 GCA_002269645.1 Macrostomum lignano | reverse complement strand
TTGTGTCTGTGTGTGTGTTGCATTGTGCCTGATCCTTGTGTCTTGTGTGTGTTGCATTGTGCCTGATCCTTGTGACTTGTATGTGTTGCATTGTGCCTGATCCTTGTGTCTTGTTTGTGTTGCATTGTGCCTGATCCTTGTGTCTTGTGTTGTTTGCATTGTGCCTGATCCTTGTGTCTTGTGTGTGTTGCATTGTGCCTGATCCTTGTGTCTTGTGTGTTGCATTGTGCCTGATCCTTGTGTCTTGTGTGTGTTGCATTGTGCTGATCCTTGTGTCTTGTGTGTGTTGCATTGTGCCTGATCCTTGTGTCTCTGTGTGTTGCATTGTGCCTGATCCTTGTGTCTTCTGTGTGTTGCATTGTGCCTGATCCTTGTGTCTTCTGTGTGTTGCATTGTGCCTGATCCTTGTGTCTTGTGTGTGTTGCATTGTGCCTGATCCTTGTGTCTTCGTGTGTTGCATTGTGCCTGATCCTTGTGTCTTCTGTGTGTTGCATTGTGCCTGATCCTTGTGTCTTCTGTGTGTTGCATTGTGCCTGATCCTTGTGTCTTGTTTGTGTTGCATTGTGCCTGATCCTTGTGTCTTGTGTGTGTTGCATTGTGCCTGATCCTTGTGTCTTCTGTGTGTTGCATTGTGCCTGATCCTTGTGTCTTCTGTGTGTTGCATTGTGCCTGATCCTTGTGTCTTCTGTGTGTTGCATTGTGCCTGATCCTTGTGTCTTGTTTGTGTTGCATTGTGCCTGATCCTTGTGTCTTGTGTGTGTTGCATTGTGCTGATCCTTGTGTCTTCTGTGTGTTGCATTGTGCCTGATCCTTGTGTCTTCTGTGTGTTGCATTGTGCCTGATCCTTGTGTCTTCTGTGTGTTGCATTGTGCCTGATCCTTGTGTCTTGTGTGTGTTGCATTGTGCCTGATCCTTGTGTCTTCTGTGTGTTGCATTGTGCCTGATCCTTGTGTCTTCTGTGTGTTGCATTGTGCCTGATCCTTGTGTCTTCTGTGTGTTGCATTGTGCCTGATCCTTGTGTCTTCTGTGTGTTGCATTGTGCCTGATCCTTGTGTCTTCTGTGTGTTGCATTGTGCCTGATCCTTGTGTCTTCTGTGTGTTGCATTGTGCCTGATCCTTGTGTCTTCTGTGTTTGCATTGTGCCTGATCCTTGTGTCTTCTGTGTGTTGCATTGTGCCTGATCCTTGTGTCTTCTGTGTGTTGCATTGTGCCTGATCCTTGTGTCTTGTGTGTGTTGCATTGTGCCTGATCCTTGTGTCTTCTGTGTGTTGCATTGTGCCTGATCCTTGTGTCTTGTGTGTGTTGCATTGTGCCTGATCCTTGTGTCTTCTGTGTGTTGCATTGTGCCTGATCCTTGTGTCTTGTGTGTGTTGCATTGTGCCTGATCCTTGTGTCTTCTGTGTGTTGCATTGTGCCTGATCCTTGTGACTTGTGTGTGTTGCATTGTGCCTGATCCTTGTGTCTTCTGTGTGTTGCATTGTGCCTGATCCTTGTGTCTTCTGTGTGTTGCATTGTGCCTGATCCTTGTGTCTTGTTTGTGTTGCATTGTGCCTTATCCTTGTGTCTTCTGTGTGTTGCATTGGTTCGCTGCTGTTTCGTTTTGCCTTTATTTTTTTTATTATTTTTTAACTTTTAAAAGCCGAATTGCTGTGCGATCACTACAGAACGCATCGGGCCTCTCATACCGTACTAAAATCAGATCGTGATTCTTCGATTCTGACAGGAAATTTTGGATTAGAAAAAATGTCGGATTATCAGACGGTTTAGGAAGTGGATTAATCAAAAAGATTATACTTAAGGATAAGGTTTTCAAGATCTTTGGCGCATTATTCGGAAATCTATTTAAAAAATTTGCGTGTCTTCAAGACGATTTCAGGAATTGAAAAAATGAAATATTTCATCGCCTATAATGATAGAGAAACCGGAGATGTCCGCATGAATATTGGCCAGCTTCACCGGGCAGCGAACGAAGTCTTCCCAACCCCCAAGTCCCTGAGTTCGAGCCACATTAGCGAGGGTCTGCCGCGTTGAAATCCTGGCCTTTAGCTCGTGCGCTTTAAGGTCATAAGTGAAAAAAACTTGTGAAATGGTATCAGTTGTTACAATGGGCATGTTGTCAGGCTTTTAGTACGAGCGTACACCCTTTGAGGATGAGAGCATCGCAGGACAAGCCCTAGCAACCAGTTCAAACTCGGCTAACTGTTGAAAACATTCAGGCAACTCAAGCCCTAGCAACCAGTTCACACTCGGCTAACTGTTGAAAACATTCAGGCAACTCGAGCCCTAGCAACCAGTTCACACTCGGCTAACTGTTGAAAACATTCAGGCAACTCAAGCCCTAGCAACCAGTTCACACTCGGCTAACTGTTGAAAACATTCAGGCAACTCAAGCCCTAGCAACCAGTTCACACTCGGCTAACTGTTGAAAACATTCAGGCAACTCAAGCCCTAGCAACCAGTTCACACTCGGCTAACTGTTGAAAACATTCAGGCAACTCAAGCCCTAGCAACCAGTTCACACTCGGCTAACTGTTGAAAACATTCAGGCAACTCGAACTGGCGCTCAGCTGCTGTGTTCCTGTCGGGCGGTCTCGCCGCCTCAGTTGGCAGCCTGGCCTTCCACGCCGCCGTTGCGGCCTTTCCGGACTCCGCAATGACTGTCGCAATTGCCGCCGATGTCGGCCTGCTGGCCGGCGCACTGACGGCGCAGATCGCCTGTCTGGCTTGCGGCGAAGTCGGCGCCAAGCAACTGTCAGCGGAGCCCCGCCGCCTAGCGGCAGCAGTCGAAGGTCTGATGGCGCCATCGGGCCCGGCGAGGGCGAGTCGATCTGGGCGGAGCGCGGAACGGCTTTCTGGCTGCTCGTTGCTGCCGTTTTCGGCCATCTGGCCGGCTTGCTGTGCGAGATTCCTCGAGCCTGGCTGCTGGCGGAGCGGCAGCTGGACGCTCGATCGACTGCCGATACGGATGCTGCCCAGGTGGTGGAGAGCGCTCACTGCTATCCGATGCGCTGCATAGCAACTCGCCCATAGCAACTCGCCCATAGCAACTCGCCCATAGCAACTCGCCCATAGCAACTCGCCCATAGCAACTCGCCCATAGCAACTCGCCCATAGCAACTCGCCCATAGCAACTCGCCCATAGCAACTCGCCCATAGCAACTCGCCCATAGCAACTCGCCCATAGCAACTCGCCCATAGCAACTCGCCCATAGCAACTCGCCCATAGCAACTCGCCCATAGCAACTCGCCATAGCAACTCGCCCATAGCAACTCGCCATAGCAACTCGCCCATAGCAACTCGCCCATAGCAACTCGCCCATAGCAACTCGCCCATAGCAACTCGCCCATAGCAACTCGCCCATAGCAACTCGCCCATAGCAACTCGCCCATAGCAACTCGCCCATAGCAACTCGCCCATAGCAACTCGCCATAGCAACTCGCCCATAGCAACTCGCCCATAGCAACTCGCCCATAGCAACTCGCCCATAGCAACTCGCCCATAGCAACTCGCCCATAGCAACTCGCCCATAGCAACTCGCCCATAGCAACTCGCCCATAGCAACTCGCCCATAGCAACTCGCCCATAGCAACTCGCCCATAGCAACTCGCCATAGCAACTCGCCCATAGCAACTCGCCCATAGCTTCGAGACACAATGTTTCGAGAACAGTTTCGCTGACAAATCTTAGAGCATTGAACGAACTAAAGTTGTAAGTTCGGTACAAGTTTTACGTTAAATGCTGAACTACTGGATTTCTGGCTGACCGAGAGGGGTTGTAGCCTAGTGGATACAGCGTCGAACTCACGACTTGAAGGTCGGGGGTTCGATTCTCGATCCCACAGGAACAATTTGTGTCCTTGAGCAAGACACTTAACTCTGCATTGCTTCAGTTCACCCAGCTGTAAAATGGGTGCCAGCATTAGCTGGGGTAATTGAGGCTGTGTGTGGCGACCACCAAGTCCTTGGACTGAAAGCCGTACGCAGCCTTCAGATACGCCGCGCAATAGCTGCGGCTGAGCTGTCGGTTGCACAACTGGCCATTAGGGCAGGTGTAGTCAATTATTGTTATTATTATTGGCAGACCGAAAACCTGTGTGTGTGTTCTGTGCTCAGCTTTTTTTCCTCAGAAGTGATGCAGTACGAGTACCAGAGACCGTCCAGCATCTCCGGAATGTGTACTTTCGGGACTTACGAGAGCTGCGTCTTACTGCTTCAGTCAGCAAGTAGGGATAAGAGGAAGGCACCGGAAGTGCTCATTAATTTTGAGATACGCTCGTACACTCGGCCGGACCACTTCTGTCTCTACCGATGACGTGTTGAAGAATTTGAGGGCCAATCATTATTATAGATGTTTCTCAGCATATCCTGTTCTGCACCAGACCGTAATAAAATCGTCATTTTCATTCTTTACAAAAATTCAACTTCAATTATAATTATTAAATTTTTACGAATTGATCAATTGAAATTTATTAGTAACGCAGTTCCGGGCTTCACAATTTTTAAAATTATTTTTTTATTTTTAGTCAACTCAGATATTTAATAAAATTGTACTTTCGACGCAGTAAGTACAGCTTTCATTTAGGAAGACTGCATGCTGTGCATCTACCGTAAACTCACTTCAGCTGCTAGATACTGAAAGAATTTTCAGTACTAATAAATACAGTTTTAGGATTCAGTACCTGTCCAGTCTTGTTAGGCGTTTCGGATCTATTTAGCTGACTCAGCCAATATCCAAAGGGAGACTCAGGACTCGTCAATGAACTGAGTTAACCAGCCAATGATTGGCAGGCAAGGATATCAGCGAATGAAGGGTGACTCTGCAAGTATAAAGCTCTGAAGCTCTGAGTCCAGCGTGGGATTTGGGAACACTGTTATCAAGAAATTAATTTGATAAAATATTTTACTAATAACTGACGGTAAGTCAATTGCTTTTAATTTCACACTCTGTATACAAAGTCCAGAAAAATGCTAACATTTCTTGTTTTAGGACTTTTTAATATTCCATTATCGACGGTTTCGGACACGGGTTTCGGACACGGGTTTCGGACACGGGTTTCGGACACGGGTTTCAGACAGGGGTTTCAGGCACGGGTTTCGGACACGGGTTTCGGACACGGGTTTCGGACACGGGTTTCAGCCACGGGTTTCAGCCACGGGTTTCAGCCACGGGTTTCAGCCACGGGTTTCAGGCATGGGTTTCGGACACGGTTTCAGGCACGGGTTTCAGACACGGGTTTCGGACACGGGTTTCAGGCACGGGTTTCGGACACGGGTTTCGGACACGGGTTTCGGACACGGGTTTCGGACACGGGTTTCAGGCACGGGTTTCAGACACGGGTTTCAGGCACGGGTTTCGGACACGGGTTTCGGACACGGGTTTCGGACACGGGTTTCAGGCACGGGTTTCGGACACGGGTTTCAGGCACGGGTTTCGGACACGGGTTTCAGGCACGGGTTTCAGCCACGGGTTTCAGCCACGGGTTTCGGACACGGGTTTCGGACACGGGTTTCGGACACGGGTTTCAGGCACGGGTTTCAGACACGGGTTTCGGACACGGGTTTCAGGCACGGTTTTCAGACACGGGTTTCGGACACGGGTTTCAGGCACGGGTTTCAGACACGGGTTTCGGACACGGGTTTCGGACACGGGTTTCGGACACGGGTTTCAGGCACGGGTTTCAGGCACGGGTTTCGGACACGGGTTTCAGGCACAGGTTTCGGACACGGTTTCAGGCACGGGTTTCAGACACGGGTTTCGGACACGGGTTTCAGGCACGGGTTTCGGACACGGGTTTCGGACACGGGTTTTCTACAAGGGTTTCGGACATGGGTTTCGGATACGAGTTTCGGGCACGGGTTTCGGACACGGGTTTCAGGCACGGGTTTCGGACACGGGTTTCAGGCACGGGTTTCAAGGACGGGTTTCGGACACGGGTTTCGGATACGGGTTTCAGGCACGGGTTTCGGACACGGGTTTCGGACATGGGTTTCGAGAGTGGATTTCGGGAATATGTTTCGGACATGGATTTCGGACACGGGTTTCGGACGCGGGTTTCGGACACGGATTTCAGGCACGGGTTTCGGACACGGGTTTCGGACATGGGTTTCGAGAGTGGATTTCGGGAATGTGTTTCGGACATGGATTTCGGACACGGGTTTCGGGAGTGGATTCCGGGAATTCGTTTCGGACATGGATTTCGGACACGGGTTTCGGACACGAGTTTCAGGCATGGGTTTCAGGCACGGGTTTCGGACACAGGTTTCAGGCACGGGTTTCAGACACGGGTTTCGGACATGGGTTTCGGATACGAGTTTCGGACACGGGTTTCGGACACGGGTTTCGGACACGGGTTTCGGACACGGGTTTCGGACACGGGTTTTCTACAAGGGTTTCGGACATGGGTTTCGGATACGAGTTTCGGGCACGGGTTTCGGACACGGGTTTCGGATACGAGTTTCGGACACGGGTTTCGGACACGGGTTTCAAGGACGGGTTTCGGACACGGGTTTCGGACACGGGTTTCAGGCACGGGTTTCGGACGCGGGTTTCGGACACGGATTTCAGGCACGGGTTTCGGACACGGGTTTCGGACATGGGTTTCGAGAGTGGATTTCGGGAATGTGTTTCGGACATGGATTTCGGACACGGGTTTCGGACGCGGGTTTCGGACACGGATTTCAGGCACGGGTTTCGGACACGGGTTTCGGACATGGGTTTCGAGAGTGGATTTCGGGAATGTGTTTCGGACATGGATTTCGGACACGGGTTTCGGGAGTGGATTCCGGGAATTCGTTTCGGACATGGATTTCGGACACGGGTTTCGGACACGAGTTTCAGGCATGGGTTTCAGGCACGGGTTTCGGACACAGGTTTCAGGCACGGGTTTCAGACACGGGTTTCGGACATGGGTTTCGGATACGAGTTTCGGACACGGGTTTCGGACACGGGTTTCGGACACGGGTTTCGGACACGGGTTTCGGACACGGGTTTTGGACACGGGTTTTCTACAAGGGTTTCGGACATGGGTTTCGGATACGAGTTTCGGGCACGGGTTTCGGACACGGGTTTCGGATACGAGTTTCGGACACGGGTTTCGGACACGGGTTTCAGACTTAAGAATCTTAATTTAATTAACAGTTTTTCGCTTTGCCTTCAGAAGCCGAGAAGCATGAGCAACGATTCGGAGGCTGAGGTCTGCATCAAAGAGTACTCGGAGACCCACGCCAACAGCACTTGGCTAAGCGACGCGGCGCCCTACATCTACCTGGGCTTCGCCATTGCTGGCATCGCTCTGAACGCCGTGGTGATCTGGCTGCTGTGCAGGCGCCACATGCACATGAGCCGCAACCCGCGCCTGCTGGTCATCAACCAGTCGGTCATCGACTTGGCCACCTGCGCCGTGACCACCGTCAAGTGGTCCACCGTGCACCTGCCCAGCAGGGTGCCTGAGAACCTGTTGGGTAGCATCGCCTGTCACTTGTGGTTCAGCCAGAGCGCCGTCTGGATTCTGGTCAATGCCAGCACGGTGAGACTTCACTCATATGCTGTTGCTGCGTACGGAACAGAGAGACTGCCTGAAGTCCGGTCACTCAGGGTGTACAGGGACGGCCTGACTCATTCGTTTTTAGTTGTGTACACAGAATTTGCCTGGGGGTGGTGGCTGTGCTTCATCTGTGTGAATCTAATGACAATTGCCCTGTCCCTGACCGATTGCTTAGTAGGACAAATATGAAAAACTAACACATGAAGCTACCTTAGCAAATGGCGGAAAGGGATGTTTGAACGGTCGTATAAAAGTTAGAGGAGAGAGTAAACCGCGATGAGGATCAGGCTAAATTGAAAATTAACGAAACTGGACCTTTCCCTACGCGTGAGAGACCTAAATTATTGATCGCGCAACTATTTTGCGAATCGCTCTAAATACATGTAGATCGTACGCACAACACGCACAATATAAAACGGCCCAATTAGGGGCCACCACGCGCGAAAACAGAGAAAATACGCTCCTAGGAAATGATACGATAAGAGACAGGGGGAGCCCACCAAGAGACAGGGGGAGCCCACCAAGAGACAGGGGGAGCCCACCAAGAGACAGGGGGAGCCCACCAAGAGACAGGGGGAGCCCACCAAGAGACAGGGGGAGCCCACCAAGAGACAGGGGGAGCCCACCAAGAGACAGGGGGAGCCCACCAATAGACAGGGGGAGCCCACCAAGAGACAGGGGGGGCCCACCAAGAGACAGGGGGAGCCCACCAAGAGACAGGGGGAGCCCACCAAGAGACAGGGGGAGCCCACCAAGAGAAATCTTTCAGTGGAAGACTCGATTTCCAACGATCACCTCGCTCTGCCCGCAGTTCAACCTGCAGATCATCACTCTCGAACGCTTCTTCGCCATCGTGCGGCCAATGGTGCGCCGTCAGCTGTGGAAGATTCGGCTGGCCTGCGGCCTGGCCTGGCTGCTCGGCCTGGCGCATCAGTGGCGCGGCCTGGCCGACTTTCGGCGCGGCAGCCCGGACGGACCGACGGCCGGATGCTGCATCCTGTCCGGCCTGGTGCCCCGGAGCTGGCCTTCGCCTACGGCCTGTTGAACTACGCCGTGAAGTTCGCCTTCCCGTTGGTGAACATGACCGTCTGCTACGCTTGGATGATCGTTGAGCTGCGAAAGCGGTTCAAGTTCACCACCCAGCAGCAGCAGGCGGCCTGCAAGAAGCTGGCGGCCTCGCGCGTTCTGATCAAGACCTTCACCATAGCCGGGGTCGCCTACGTGCTCTGCTTCGCCGCCAACCAGACCAACTTCTTGCTGATCGCTTTCGGCCTCATCGCCAACAATTTCCTGTCATTCTTCTACAACATCACCCTGTTCCTGGTGAGCCTGAACTCGCTGGTGAACCCAATTATCTACTTTGCCTTCATGCCGCGGATTCGACAGGCTTTCGTTGTAGCCGTCTACCGGACCTGTGGAAGAGGAGAATGCGGAGGAGGCGGTGGCGGCAAGAGCTACTCTGCCGGCAGCGAAGACTGGGAATCTAGGAGCGCCGCCGCTGGCACAACTCGATAAATAAGCACTGGCTTGGCGAGGGGTGGCATGGCACTTCATGGAAGGCTTTGTAGGAGGGTAGCGGAGCTCTATCGAATGTTTTGTGGGAGGGTATCGGAGCTCTATCGAATGTTTTGTAGGAGGGTAGCTGAGCTCTATCGAATGTTTTGTGGGAGGGTAGCGGAGCTCTATCGAATGTTTTGTAGGAGGGTATCGGAGCTCCATCGAATGTTTTGTAGGATTGTAGCGGAGCTCTATCGAATGTTTTGTAGGATGGTATCGGAGCTCTATCGAATGTTTTGTAGGAGGGTAGCGGAGCTCTATCGAATGTTTTGTGAGAGGGTAGCGGAGCTCTATCGAATGTTTTGTAGGATTGTAGCGGAGCTCTATCGAATGTTTTGTAGGATGGTAGCGGAGCTCTATCGAATGTTTTGTAGGAGGGTAGCGGAGCTCTATCGAATGTTTTGTAGGAGGGTAGCGGAGCTCTATCGAATGATTTGTAGGATGGTAGCGGAGCTCTATCGAATGTTTTGTAGGAGGGTAGCGGAGCTCTATCGAATGTTTTGTAGGAGGGTAGCGGAGCTCCATCGAATGTTTCGTGAGAGGGTAGCGGAGCTCTGTCGAATGTTTTGTAGGAGGGTAGCGGAGCTCTATCGAATGTTTTGTGAGAGGGTAGCGGAGCTCTATCGAATGTTTTGTAGGAGGGTATCGGAGCTCCATCGAATGTTTTGTAGGAGGGTATCGGAGCTCTATCGAATGTTTCGTGAGAGGGTAGCGGAGCTCTATCGAATGATTTGTAGGATGGTAGCGGAGCTCTATCGAATGATTTGTAGGATTGTAGCGGAGCTCTATCGAATGTTTTGTAGGAGGGTATCGGAGCTCCATCGAATGTTTTGTAGGAGGGTAGCGGAGCTCTATCGAATGATTTGTGGGATGGTAGCGGAGCTCTATCGAATGTTTTGTAGGATTGTAGCGGAGCTCTATCGAATGTTTTGTAGGAGGGTAGCGGAGCTCTATCGAATGTTTTGTGAGAGGGTAGCGGAGCTCTATCGAATGTTTTGTAGGAGGGTATCGGAGCTCCATCGAATGTTTTGTAGGAGGGTATCGGAGCTCTATCGAATGTTTCGTGAGAGGGTAGCGGAGCTCTATCGAATGTTTTGTAGGATTGTAGCGGAGCTCTATCGAATGTTTTGTAGGATGGTAGCGGAGCTCTATCGAATGTTTTGTAGGATGGTAGCGGAGCTCTATCGAATGTTTTGTAGGAGGGTAGCGGAGCTCCATCGAATGTTTTGTAGGAGGGTAGCGGAGCTCCATCGAATGATTTGTAGGATGGTAGCGGAGCTCTATCGAATGATTTGTAGGAGGGTAGCGGAGCTCCATCGAATGTTTTGTAGGAGGGTAGCGGAGCTCCATCGAATGATTTGTAGGATGGTAGCGGAGCTCTATCACTTCAATGCTAGTATTTTGTGTTGTTCTTGTCAAGTACCTATTTCTATTATTCGTCACGTGATGTTTACACTGTGATCCAGCCCGGTTGAGGTTTGAAGGAGCTGAAAGTAGAAAACCAGTTGGGAAGACAAAACTCTATTTTCCAATGTTATTTTATGCCTGGGAACTTTGACCCTATAGACAGGCTTCTCCATCACCGAAGGAGAGGAAATCTGCAGGAAACATTGTCAAAAAATCCCACATCGATGGCCTGACTACAAATGACTGTCTGAGTCTACTTAACAACTGCGATTGCAAATATTCTTGTCTTTTTTTAAAGCCAAACTAAACAAACAATTGAAACAAGGCAACCTCCCAATCATATTTTTTTATTTAAAAGAAAAATTGCGCACGAGACGCACTATTAGTTTTAGTTAACCCAGTGAGATAGTCAGATGCACTTTCGGCTGAGGTATCTATCCGCACTACTAGCAGTAAGTGATTCATACGCAATATTGATGTTTTTTCATTCATATTATTTGATATTCCAATATTTGATATGCTTTACATTTCATATGGAAATAAACATTTTTGAAGCCGAACTGCAACGCTTTTTTATTGTAAAGCAGCGATTCTTATTTGCAAGGTTCTTCATACAACACTCGTGGGTCCATCAATCAAGAATCTACGAGTGTAGCAGCAGGCTCGCGAAATTTAAGGGCGCGAGTTGAATTTTTTATCCTGCATCTTTCAACAAACATACGAACTCTTAAGTCTTAAAAAAGTCTTCCTGATTCTTCAAGTCCCAGGCTCCACAAAATCATCCAGTAAGTCAACACACATTAAAGTATTTCATGCTTGAGTACCTTGAAGAGGCTCTGATACAGGCAGGCAGGCAGGCAGACAGACAGACAGACAGACAGACAGACAGACAGACAGACAGACAGACAGACAGACAGACAGACAGACAGACAGACAGACAGACAGACAGACAGACAGACAGACAGACAGACAGACAGACAGACAGACAGACAGACACTCTGACAAACAGACAGACAGACAGACAAATAGACCGACAGACAGACAGACAGACAGACAGACAGACAGACAGACAGACAGACAGACAGACAGACAGACAGACAGACAGACAGACAGACAGACAGACAGACAGACAGACAGACAGACAGACAGACAGACAGACAGACAGACAGACAGACAGACAGACAGACACTCTGACAAACAGACAGACAGACAGACAAATAGACCGACAGACAGACAGACAGACAGACAAATAGACCGACAGACAGACAGACAGACAGACAGACACTAAGACAGACAGACACTAAGACAGACAGACACTAAGACAGACAGACACTAAGACAGACAGACACTAAGACAGACAGACAGACAAATAGACCGACAGACAGACAGACAGACAGACAGACAGACACTAAGACAGCTTTTCGATCCGTCGCTAATGATTGTTATTAAAGACCATTTTTTGTAGCTAGTAGTACAAATTAACTTCAAACGTATTTATCAACTGGAATAAAGAACAAACGACAGGTCGCGAATACACGAATCAGAAGCTACTACTGAAAGACTTGCTTGAAAAGCAGCAAAGTTCTGGCTCCCCCTCCAGGGCTGTCTACTCACGAAATCCTACGAGCGTAGATTCAAAAGCGCGCCACACTCGAATAATCGTGCAAAAAAATCCACTGAAGGCCGGTTTTCACTGCAAGACGCAAATGATTTTTGCCACTGAACTGTTTTGCTAAAAAAAATACTCAATCGACCGGCAACACATTGAGATGATTGACATTAAGAAACACTGCCAAGAAATATATAAGCAAAAAATAGGACCGACTTTGCCTGCAAGACAAAAATGTCTTGCCTAACCTGTAAACTTATGGGGCAAACGGATGCCCCCAAGCTCAGTAGATGAGGATAGTTGAGTCCAGCATCCTTCTACTTCAACTGTCCAGCTCCAGCTGCCCGCCAGATTCGTCAACAACTTTTTCCGACTCCTCCAAGTCAACCGGAGCGACGCTCCTGCTCCTGCTGTCGACGGCCTGTCCAAAGACGTCAGCCTCGTCCTCGAGGGCCGCCGCCACCCGCCAGCTGAGCCGCACCGCGGTCACGCAGTTGTAGATGTGCACGCAGGCCGACGCGGCCAGCGCCGAATTCACCGCCGCTAAGCCGGTCAGGATGGCCACGCAGATCGCGTCGGCTTCAGTCGGCAGCAGACGCCGATTTGCTGCGCCAAACAGCAGCAGGCCGACCGCGGCGAGCTGTGCACAAGCGCCCGAGCCGGCGGTGAACACCCGCAGCCACAGCAGGCGGGTCAGGCAGGCGGCGCCTTCAGCAAACTGCGCCGAGCACAGTAAAGCTACGGAGGCCAAGCACAGAGCGGCACCGACGGCCGTAACGATAACAGCTGGCACGTCATTGGCCAGGCTGACGGACAGCCAGGCCAGAGGCGCGGCAGCCAGGCAGAGTGACAGCTGCAGCGCCGCGAAGCAGAACCAGAAGCGGCGTTCGTCAGTTTTCATGTTTTTAGGCTCATGTAAGAGTCACACTCTGCACTAGGCTGGGCTGGGGCCCCTGTAGCCTAAAACTCTGTCGATTTTATTTCATAATTGCCGTTGATAAGAGCCGTTCAGATAAAGAGATCAGCGCTGAGCGGAGAGATCTGGCGAGAAAAACATTGAACGCGCAACATTTCTCCATGTGAGTTCGTTTACATGAGCACAGTATCTAACTAGATCATTTCTAACCAAGAAACTGAAATGTACAATTACGCGAAATACACGACTTTCAGTAGAAGAAAGCTACGCTTGCAAAATCGTGCAAAATTTCCCTTGAGGCTGCATGTTGATAGGAAGTTTTTTTTGTGTTTCTCAACACTAAACTGACACTACATGTATCTCACCATATGCTCTTTCAAATGTTGCAAATCAAGCAATTAGTGTGCATTTGTTTTCCTAGCTCAGTTCCCAAGTTTCTTAATCTTTGAAGTAAACAAGAGTTTGTTAAGTGACCAAAGTTTTAAAGATATTTCAGCCGGGTTTGTCCATAGATACTAAAATGACAAGATGGGCCACTCAGACACATATACTTAGTAAAACTGCTTTCTACTTTCAGTTCAGTACCAAAAAAGAATACATAAGCTATTTTATAAAAAGGCAGCTGAAATGACTTTGATAAGTTTAGAAGCCCAAGCTTGCAGGCGTAAACAACTTGCTAATTGGTTCAGCAGTAATGTAAATTAGCCAGTTCACTGAAATGTACATGGCAGCTTAGGCTGGAATTTCGAGAAAGGCAATTAAAAATTGAGGCGGGTGGGGGGTAGTGTGGAAGGGACGCTTTCATAAGACCTAAATTTCACAACGCCTAAAACCACCACACTTCACAACACCTAAATTTCATATCGCCTAAATTTCACAACGCCTAAAATATTTGCACGCTCTTTCACATCGCCTAAATTTCACAACGCCTAAAACCGAAAATGCAGCATCCTTCACATCACCTAAATTTCATATCGCCTAAATTTCACAACGTCTAAAATCTTTGCTTCTCTCCTTCACATTCAGTTTTAGGTGTTATGAAATTTAGGCGATATGAAGTTTAGGCGATATGAAAGAGCATGCAGATTTTTAGGCGTTGTGAAATTTAGGCGATATGAAATTTAGGTGATGTGAAGTAGGATGCATTTTCGGTTTTAGGCGTTATGAAATTTAGGCGATATGAAATTTAGGCGATATGAAGGAGCGTGCAGAAATTTTAGGCGTTGTGAAATTTAGGCGTTGTGAAGGAGGCTGCATTTTCGATTTTAGGCGTTGTGAAATTTAGGCGTTATGAAATTTAGGTGATGTGAAGTCACGTGCTTTAGGCGTTGTGAAATTTAGGTCTTATGAAGCGCCCCCGTGTGGAAAGGCGCGGTTGGAGGGTTCAAGCTGGAGGGGGGTAAGAGCCGATAAATGAGCCTTGGCTTGAAAAATACATTAGAATGCTTCTGTTTAACTTACTACTGAACTGAAAGTAGCTTACACGCAAATGTGCTGAGTGGCCCATCTTATTCTAGTAGCTGTGGGTTTGTCTAAGGTACGCTCGTCTCGTAAAAGTCCATTTCACAAAATTCGAGCAGCAGACCTTTGCGAAGTACATCTAGAGCGTGGACACAACTGCATTCTTGCCCGTTGCCGATGTCCCATAATCTTTCGTTAAGCTTTTGCTAGACTGTATAGAAAGGACATGAACCTGAACTCGTATAGCTTTGCCTGCAGTACCAAGTTTCAAACTGCTTGAAGTGAATTTATCGAGCTTATGCTCAGTGTGCTCGGTTCCGCCCATTCAATTGGTCATCACGCAACCAATGCAAATTCGAATTATAACGAAAAAACTGGGCCAACAAATTTGTTTTACTGCCAGATTGATAAATTTGCAGCCGTCCAGTTTTATTAAACGGAAATCAAAGCTGTCGTCACGCGGATGTTCGATTCAGCTTCCGGCAGGCGTCTCAGTTCATCGCACGGACCCTTCACACGCGAGACAGAGGGGTTTTGAGGAGGCGGGTGGGCATCGCTCGGTTCGGTGAGGGAAGAGGGGCAAAAGTGACAGTTCACAAGGCGCCGCTTCTCAGGACGCCGCAGTCTCAAGGCAGGCCGCCGCTGCTTCGCTTCCGTCTGCCGCTGAATTGACGACATGAAAAATGAAATGATGAGGCGTGCCCTACGATTCGTACTGAAAATTTGCATTGTTTGTCTAAAAAAACATTTTAAAACCACACTTGTACCCGTTCTACAGTACTATGGACAGCTACTAGAATAACCAGATGGGCCACTCAGCACATTTGCGTGTAAGCTACTTTCAGTTCAGTAGTAAATTAAACAGAAGCATTTTAATGTATTTTTAAGCCAAGGCTCCTTTATCGGTTCTTACCCCCCTCCCAGCTTAAACCCTCCAACCGTGCCTTACCACACTACCCCCCCGCCCCGCCGCAATTTTTATCGCCTTTCTTGGAATTCCAGTCTAAAGCTGCTATGTACATTTCAGTGGACTGGCTAATGTACATTATGGCTGAACCAATTAGCAAGTTGTTTACGCCTGCAAGCTTGGGCTTCTAAACTTATCAAAAGTCATTTCAGCTGCTTTTATTTTTATAAAATAGCTTATATTTTCTTCTTTGCTACTGAACTGATAGTAGAAAGCAGTTTTACTATGTATATATGCCTGAGTGGCTCATCTAGTTATTTTAGTATCTGTGCTCCAACCTAAGGACTACTTAAGTAGGATGGGGAACTTCTTTTTAAATACTTTTTTAGACAACATCCACGATCTTCAATCAATCTCGTCAGCTGTTATTATTTTTGTGTTGAAAAATTTAAAAGCTCCATCTCCGTATTGTATTTTTCGGGTAAAACCAGGATCTTATGACTTTTCTCAGAACCAAAGTCTCCCGTCCTTGCTTCTACCCTGCATTTCTACCGCAACTTGGAGCTGCTGCCCTATCAGAGCAGCAGAGTGAACTGGAAGAACAGCCTGATTAAATGGCTGCCTCAGTGGGAGGGATTGACGCAGTCAGCTGCGTACTAACCGTGGTCAACTCTGCTTAACTAGCAGCTACTCGGCTAGCAACTTGCCTGCATAGGACATTACGAGTATATTAGAGAGCAGCAGTCCTGCAAAGCCTCACCTGGCATTGAGGTCGATGCCGTACTGGCCACCGCCGGTGCCCGCACCGCCCAGGGAGGCCAGAAGGTCGGCAATGCGATGATCGGAGCTCAGGCGCTTCACGGCTCTGCAGAGAGACCGCAGTACAGTGGATCACTCTATTGAACTAACAGATCCTTCAGTAAGTCTACTGGCACTCCATGATAGACATCCAGATGGTATAATAGGCTAGGTGGTTTATGTCCCACCACCTGTGGTCTAAGCCATGGAGCATGGCTGGTCGATCGCTATCAAAATTTGTATCACCAAGAAAATTTGTTTTCCTTATCTCATCTGAACTGATCCTGGAGAAGCCTTAAAAATTGGCGAGCATGCGGCATGAAATTTGCTAACGTGGCTTCCGATAAGGCGGTGCATCGATGTCGAAGGACCTTCGGGTTCCTGTGACCCGGAGGATTACAGAGGCTCAGCCGCCGTCCAGCTAATGAGATCCTGTCTTCGATTCTCGTCTCTTCTCAAGCGCCTCAAGTCGCTCAACGTGCTGAACAGTTGGGGCTTCCTCTTGCTTCCCTCTCTGGCAAGCGCAAGGCTCAAATTAAAAAAAGAAGAAAATTGAAAAAAGCAATCCGAGCTGAACGGAAAATACTGCATGGGGGTGGGGGACGCCGAACAGGACTGGCAAAAAAACTGTTGGAATTCTCCAGAATCTCTAAAAGAGATCGGAAATGAATTCTGAAGTGGTTGCTCTGCAGGGCGACTGGCTGACACTTAAGCTCGTCCCTCGTATTTGCAGTGCAGGTAAGACAATCCACCTATTCAAACAGCAGACCAGCTTTGATTGCGAGCCGATCGACGATGATGGTTCTCTCGAACTAATAACTTTTTCCCTTGGCATACGCCAGTGAGTTTATCTCGTATTGACACCTGACTGAACCCCCAAAGCAGTTGAAAACGGTGGAAACGCATGCGAACAAGCATGTCATACAATGAAAATTGTCCTAATACACAGTTTCTCTTTCAATTCGGGAGCTTTGTACTCAATTCTACTCTGCATCGCGACTACCGCGCTATACAGATCCCTGGATTTGAGCACGAAAACATTGGTCTGGGACTTTCCGCGCGATTCACGAGCCTTGAGGGCCAACCCAGAAGGCACAGACCGGTGTGTAATAGGAAGAGCGAGAGTGTGCCTGCGTGCGTATCCATGCGCGTGGTCAGAGGTCTTCCTTGGCTGCCGGTCAACTGACGTCTTGAAAAATACAATATTTCTGAATCTAAAAAACGAATCAATTTGGGAACGCGCAAGAATCACACTGACTTACTGAAGCTCCTCG
Source organism: Macrostomum lignano (assembly GCA_002269645.1). NCBI lineage: Eukaryota > Metazoa > Platyhelminthes > Macrostomidae > Macrostomum > Macrostomum lignano. The sequence continues at coordinate 35,111 of NIVC01002194.1, read as the reverse complement.
AATTCGTCGCTGTTAGCAGCAGGTGCGGCAAACGCGAGGCCCAACAGCAGGCAGGCCGCGAACATGATCAGCGCCAACTTCTTCTCCATGCTGTTATCGCGGTAAAGCAAGTGATTCTCTCTGAAACCATGCCGGACATGGGAAGAAAGTTGCGACAGATGCAAAAAGAAATTCAATAGGATGGTGCGAGCTTGAGTTTCTGAGTCGCCCCCCCCACAAACTCCTACGATCGGCTTTCAACAGCTGATCAGTCCCACTGGAGACGAGGTGGACAGCCAGAGGGGAGAGTGATTTGCATTATCGACCCAATTACTGGCCCAGAATTTGATTACGCATTGACTGCTCAAACTCGAGTAGAGATTGAATTCCATCACTGCGTGGCAATCCTGGGCTGGGTAAAACTAGACGAAGATTCTGACAGATAACATGGCGCACAAAGTGAGCCGCCGTCTTTAACTTACTTGGAGCAGATTGAAAATAATTCCGTCGGGTTCTCCCGCTGTTCGGCTTTTTTTGGCAAATTCCTTGACGCAACGGAGCTGTGAGAGAGACAGCTCGGCTACGACCGGTTTTCTACTCTTTGTGCCCCTGTGGATTCACTGGCAGTGGCTAGTCTGGCACTGAACCAATAGGGAACTCTCCCATACAGGAAACCTGCCGTGCTGTCAATCCAGCTGTTGCGATAGGCGGAACCCCATGTTTGAAGCTTGAAGACCTCCACCTCTCTTTCTCTCTTCCAGCCACTACTGATTCTGTCCGAAGTCGATGATGGTTCAACACCACAAATGCGACTGGTGTATAGCAAGAGAAAAAAGAAATTGCATAAAAAAGAATAATAATCACGTTTTTATACCATTGCATTAAAAGACGCACTATATTCCAAAAAAATGAAAACTTCTTGCCTAGCACTTTCGACTGTTTTGAGGTGTCTATTAGCATTCTGTGAAAGCTTAAGTTTGTAAGCTAGTGTAATGTTGACTCGGCAACATGTACAAGTTTCCACTCCGAAACCATTGGTCAACTTTTCTTAGACCTCAGCCCCAGGTGACGCAATTCACGTTACGCCCGCGGTTCGCGTCTCAACTTGGGTGATCCAATTTGCGTCACAAGGTCCACACGGTTAGCTGGCAGCATGCATAGAGAGTGCAGAGTACGGCTAAGAGTGAATTAGCCTTAAAAAGTCGGAAGAAGGTATGGGATGTGGTAGAACAAATCCTTCGACCAGTAACTGTTCAATTCAGGCTTCTTGTTTAGTCCCATGTAGAGCACAATGCCCACAAACTTCCGAATTTCATTTGGGCTACAGTCCTTCCACTGACATACCCTGTGCGGCACATCCGGCTCTTCCTGCACATTCACGTACTCCTTCCAAGCTCTCGCATTTGTCCAGTCCGAAAGACGCTGAAACATGTTACCTGTCAAGAACTTCTCGACGAAGAAAGATTCATTATCATCGGCTTGGTCCGGCAGATTCCAGGATGGATTGCAGCCAGTTGTTCTCAGAAATTCGAGACATTGATCCGGTCGTTCGTCGTCGTGCTCCGACACAATGTTCCAGGCTTCCTGTTGTTCCACAATTTCGTCTTCTTCTTGCTCCAAATTGGCCTCTATAGTGACTGACGCGAAACCGAGATAATTTGCTGAGTAAGACTTCGGCCCCGACTTGGGCATTGATTGCGATATATATATATTTAAGAGCCAACCTAAGGGTTCGATACAAGAGAAAGTTACATCCAATTACACGTACACCAACATTGCACGTACATCAGCTCAATGTGCATTTGGAATAAAATAGCCCGCGAGAGAATGAGGGTAGCCGTGTATAACAGCCTCATCCTCGGAGTCCGAGTCAGCGCTGTCGTTGATTTCAGACTCGTCGGTGTCGGAATCGAGACCGAGTCTGCGTTTTGCGGCCAGTAAAGCCTGCCTTGGTGGAGGTCTTCTCGAAGCCATGCCTTTTGGAACACTTTGGGAATGTTGCGGATTAATATAAAACACTTCCGTCTGTGACATAAAGTTCTAAACTCACAGAGGACACAGACATACATCTACTCCGTCTGTCCGGAAAGTCGTGAGAATGTATTTAAAAACCAGTCAGAACTATCAGAAAACACGATAACTGTACTAGTTGGTAATGTAATCTCCCCTTGCGTTGATTACAGCTTGGAAATGGTCAACGAGTCGCTGAACCTCTCTTTTCAAGCAATCGAAGTCAAGGCCTCTTGCCCATTGCAACGCAGCTTCTCGAACTTGATTGTGGTCGCTGAACACTCGCCTGGAGAAATCAGTCTTCATCCAACTGAACAAAAAACGGTCGCAAAAATTGAAGTCTGGGCTGTAAGGACTCTGAAACACCAGCTGAACTCCCGGGACTCCATGTACTGCTGCATAGAACGAGCCACGTGAGGTCGCGCAATTGTCGGATGAATTGGCCTTGACCTGAGAGTACGCCATAGGTCTCCGGTGTGCCGAATGAACTCAACTATGCCATTTGCATCAACAGTTTGCTTTGGGGCTGTGAATTCAATGGAGAAGCGCTTGTTTGGAGTAAAAGCAACCAGAAGCATTGTCTTTGCATTGCCGACTGAGTGCCTGACAACCTGGGGCCGATGATCCCCTTGGCCAAGCCAGCACCTGTTGTTTTGCTTTGTGCCAGTGTTGTTCAGGTATATCACCCATGTCTCATCCTCCACCACGTACTTGTCACAAAAGTTTTCCATGCCCTCGTAAAAAAGCCTGCGAATTTGCTTGGCACAATTGATGCGAGCAGTCTTGTTCTCCTCGGATAGAGCATGCGGAACCCAGACAGCAGAAACGTTTCGAAGGTGCAAATCCTCAGTCAAAATTTCGTGCACTGTTGTTTTTCCAACTTCCAAAAAGTCAGCGAGGTCTCGGACACTAACTTTTTGATCCTCTTCAACAAGAGCTCGGCAGGTTTCGATCAGTTCCGCTGTCCTTGTTGACCGTGGCCGGCCAGTCCGAGGAGCTGAGACCGGGGGAAATTCTTCGTCACGGAACTTCGAATACCATCTGTAAACCGTTGACTGACCTGGTGCAGCATCTCCATAAACTTTGAGCAGCTCGTCATTGCAGCTGAGAGTGGAGATTCCAAGACGGTATCTAGCATAGGCATAACCCTGGAAGTCTTCCATTTTGAAGAACTCGCAGTCAAAATTTTCAAGCTTGATCACCGCGTTGCATTTGCTATTGAGCACTTTATACTGAGCTCGCTCCTGCCCCTTATTTTGCTACTAGAGTAACAAGGATTTTCACCATAGACATATATGAGTCTATTATTGAACATTTCTGTGTGCCACCTCAACAGCTTGCTGTTTTCTTACTTAATTGACACATTCTCACGACTTTCCGGACAGCCGAAGTATGTATAAAATCTTTCACTCTGTGGTCTTTCCGCCTGGAATGGGAATGCAGTGTTTGAGCAGAAAGAAAGTGTCTATGGCCCGATTTCGGCCCATCCGACTGAAACGGAGAGTGACAAATATCTTCACCGTCTTGAAGAGGTTTTAAAGCTGCCATTTGTGGACACTGGGATCAGTTGTGGAAACTTCAGCATGCTTCTGAGTGTAAATCAACTGAAATCAGGTACAAGCCAACTCCTCATAGTCTTCGTATCCATGAATTGGTCCTGTATCCATGCTAATGCTTTAATGCGCTTTATCACTGTCCTTTGTTGATCATCTGCCAGCTGGAGTGTTATAATTCAATTTTGTTTGTCAGCGAAACTACATATAAGATTGTCGATGATTACCACTTCAGCATATACAATGATATAACGATAACGATAGATCTCATTAGGAGTGTCATCTTTGCAGCGTTTCCAATCGAATTGAGTCCGGACAAGTTATCGATTTTATTGACTGTCTGCTGCTCGATTTTGCTTGGATTGACGTCCTTTGATCTTGAGCAGTTGCCAAGGTTGGCCACAGCTACTAATGCTCGTAGATATGATTGCTCTGATTATCAGTACAAAGGACATATCTCTTAGTGTAAAATGTCTTGCAGTTCCTTCAAGCAGTGTCGTATCCATGACTTTCATCAGGGGGTCACCAACCAGAAGTCACAACACCCATAGTTTAATGTGACTGTCAGGCTTACGAATTGACTGCATTTTTGCTCAAGCTAGAATGTTGGCTGCAACGTGCAATGTTGAATATACTGTAAATGTACAGGTTTTTCGGTCAAGTTCAAATAACTCAGTTCAAGTGCGACATATTCAAAGCCGGTGGCGACAAGCCAAATGAAGTTGCAAATTGTCAATGCAGAGTCAACCAAAAGACCAATTCAAGTGCATCATAGTTATTTCAAGAGATGACATCAAGATCTAGCTACCAGAATCGAAGAGACTATCAAGGACGCCAAGCAAGTCAGCGGCTCAGATCTGCGGGTGAATTATTTGTTAAAAAACAACAGGTGTTATGAGCGGCAGTTCCCAATCACCCAATAAAGTGCCCCAGGCAAGATTTTAGCGTCATTTTGGCTCCTAAAGAGAAGCAATTTTTCCTAAGCATTGATCTGGGGGAAGTGTCTCCATATTAACTTTAATAACAATACTAATTGATTACACCTGCCCTAATGGTCAGTTGTGCAACCGACAGCTCAGCCGCAGCTATTGCGCGGCGCATCTGAAGGCTGCGTACGGCTGTTCAGTCCAAGGACTGGGGGGTCGCCACACACACCCTCAATTACCCCAGCTAATGCTGGCACCCATTTTACAGCTGGTTGAACTGAAGCAATGCAGATCGTTAAGTGTCTTGCTCAAGGACACATATTGTCCCGAGTGGGTCGAGAATCGAACCCCGACCTTTCAGTCATGAGTCCGACCACTAGGCTTCATCTCCAAGTTTTTACAAACGAAATTTTTTACTCGTACTTCGCTCAAACATGAATATCTTCTGGAAAGATCCGCGAAGCGAATAACGGAGAACGAAAAATCAGACGCACGTATCCCGCGAGCTATTTCGCTTCCATCTTAATTGTTCGAACCTTGTCTGCAGTCCAGAAACCAGATACGCAGACACAGGTACAGACTGAGATAGAAATCGGACAGAAGTGAAGTTGGCTCTGCGGAGGGAAATTCGTGAAAAAAACAGCAAGAAAAATTTTCAGAGAAAAAATGAAACGCCGACAAGATAACCAGGAGCTGAGAGGCGGCTTGAATACAAAACAATGACTACATGAATTGATTCGAGGCGAATTATGAATCATCAAGCAGGCTCGTACGAAACTGACAGGGAGACATCATGCATCTACGTCAGTCGCGTCAGACTTAATGCGCCCATGATAGGCTAGACAACCGATTTCCAGCGAAAATCACCTGACAAATCTCATAATAAACAATGACTGCACGTTTGCCTTTCGGTGCAAGTGACGAGCAGACAATGGATGCCTTTGTGACTCGTGAGTTAATTGTAGCGGTAGCTACCGTTTCTTTACGATAGCAACCGGCCATAGATTGCTAAGCCTTTGACTTGTGCCACAATTTTGTTACATTTGACTCTGCAAATGATAAATGACACAATTTAATTGGACTTTTTTGAAGCTGTCAAGCGACTTCATCCGCAACCTAGAACTCGCTAAGTACCAATATTCATGTAGTACACTGTTCTCATTTGTTCTCGTTGTACATGTTACTCGTTCTAGACTATAACAGGGTATTCTGGGACGCTAGAATTCGCGCGACTGGATTTCAGGCAAATGGACATTCACGCAGCTGCATTAGCGCGGCGCGACTGCATTAGCGCGACTGGATTTTGAACAATCTGGAATTCAAGCGACTAAATTCGCGACTGGATTTAAATACATGCAAATACTCCTATCTAATCTAAATCTATCTAAAATCTTAAATATGGGTTTAAAATCTCTTAAATGAAAAAACCCAATATCTCTACCAGGACTAATAAAGTAGTACGTACTACGTTGCTTAGTTGTCCTTAATTGATCTCTACATGTAACTCAAATCCAGTCGCTCGAAATCCAATCCAGTCGTGCGAAATCTAGTCGCTTGAAATAAGTCTAGAGAAATCAGTAACTTCAATTTCAATTCGCGCAAAATCTAGTCGCGCAGAAAACAAGTATAGCGCGAAATATATGGTCGCGAGAATTCTGCCAGTGTTCCAGTGTTCAAATTGAAATCCCTATAGTTTGGAAACCAAAAATTATCTTAGTGCCGATGATGCACTTTTAGTACCACTAAAATTGCTTTTCAAATTCATGGTACAATTCAAAAACAGAATGAGTATAGTGTGTATACATAGAAATGGAAAAGAGCCGGCCACGGAATCATGTGCATCCGGCTGCGCCACTGGGTTTGATTAAAATCTTGGAAAATTTAAAGAGAATGAAGAAATCTGATTTTGCGTACAGTATATCTATTATATGTAGATGTATTATATGTTTAAATATTATCGCAATAAAGAGTGTATATGCGTAATCCCATCTAAAATAAATAAAAATAAATATTTTTACTAAGCATGCTCAAGGCATATGAAGCGTACATAGCTGAAGCTGAACATTAAACATGTAATACGTGTAGCTTAAGTAAGCAATCGGGATAGCTGTACTGTAAATGTACTACTCATGTACATGCGCAGAAACAGAGATATATCCGGTTGTTTTCCGCTCATTCAGACAACGTGAGCGTATATTTTCTGTTATATCCGAATGAGCGTTAGAACAAAAACTCACCTAAAGCAAAGACATGATTATGTGCGTCCAGTCAGAGAAATCCCTAGGACATTTTGATTCTTTTTTTAGTGATTTTTCACAGCCGTTAATTTTAATACTAAGCCTAATTTTTTGATATCAGGCTTTTGTTTTTTCCTGGTCCTTCCTTCTATTTTAGGAAACTAATTCAGTCATTGTGCAATATGCTCGTATAAGCCGACTTCTAGAGACTTGCAGCCTGACTTGTGATAAGTTAGATTTGGGTTGGTCCGCCTGCGTTTAAATTTCAGGTTTAGTTCACTTTTACGTTTCACCTAGGCCTATACTATTATATGATTTAACTCACCTTCGCTTCATGGATCTAGATATTAGTTAGTGCTTTAACTTAAGCCAAGGCCTAAAGTGTAGGCCTAACTTCAAAAAATCTCACTCGTCTAGTTTTAGCCCCGGTTCTGGCCTAGTTTTATTGCTTTATTTTTTTTCTGACCCATTAATCCACAATGGCAGCACTGCACACCAAGATTATTTAGATATCTCATATGCACTGCACATTGCATGTCAAGGGAATGGGAAGGGCCTTATCTACATTGGGTGCCACACACAAGACTAGCAGAAGAAGTTGAAAGCAAAAATGCACTCGTATTTTTTGGGGACTTTGCTTAAGTAAAAGCAGTGAAGCCTGTTTAAACAAATTAAATTCTTTCTTTTCCATGGATCAGATTACTTTTTTGTCTTTTATTGTATTGCAAAGTTACAAAAATATGTATGTTATATTAATTTATAATTATTTTTTAAAAATGTTATAATTATAAAAACTTTCAATTAAGACATTGCCAATTTTAAATATCCATGTCTAGCCAAATCCAAACCTCTATTTTATTTTTGAATCTATTTTGCATGCGGTTATATGCCAAATTTTTTTTGTAAGTATTGCTATATCTAAAGTCTCTTTGCATATATTATTGCATATTGCATAAGGGCCAAAAACCCTTATGCACGCCGCAACTTTGTGGAGAAAACAGCATCTTTGGAAGAGTGGTCTAGTTCTAATAGGCCTATATAGATGCTATTTAATTTTTCCAACGTAAAAAATATTCTGATTAATAGAACAATGAAATTGATAGATGCTACTTAGGCCTACCTTAAAAGCTAGAAAAACAATTGCTAGTATATTTCTAGTATGCTTTTTTGCATATGTTGCTTAACTTTAAGAAAAAATAAGAGAGAAATTTTTACAAATGGCTAAATTGTAAGGCCTAGGGTTCACATTTTTTCTACCTAGAAAATTTTTTAATATGCTAGTAGACAGTTTCCATGCATTTTGCCTATGCTTTTTGGTACCCCAGATTGCTTTTTGGTATCTCAGTTTATGATGCCAAAATGATAAGGCCTAATAAAAAAGTAATCTAATCAATTTAATTGCATGCATTTGCTATATCCTATATATACAAATACAAAGTATACTTAGCAAGCGTGCTATGAAGACTTAGTTAGGAAGTAAAGATAAAATCCATCAACAATGCTATATGTAGTTTTTATCAAATTCTATGACTAGTCTATTATAATAATATTGATTTTTTGAATCACAAAATCATGTTTTATTTCTTGAGAAATCAAATCAAGAGAAAAAAATTAAATGAAATGAACCTATTTTTTAATTAACACACTAGATCAGCTTAATAAACTGAATAATACCTTAGTTTTTAAAATAAATATTGCAAAAACAAAGCAATTACTGCTAAATTAGGGCTCACTTTTTATATTTTTGTGTCTAATTCTAATTTATAATTTAGGCACTAAAAAGTAAGCTGAGGCATCAAAATGCTAGGCACCAGTGGTCCCAGGATGGCGCAAATTCACACCAGGCGCAAATTTTGAGTAAAGTGGCGCAAATGCGCGAGTTTTTCTGCTGTGGTGCAAATTTTTTCTAACTGACTGGCGCAAATTTTTGCAACTGAGTGGTTCTTTTGACATTGGTTCTCTCGAAGTAGAGGCTCGACTGCATCAAACCGAAATTTATTCCACAGCCAATGCTGATTTGGACATTGTTACATTCTGGCAAAGACTTTCCGAGCAAGTGGGGGACAAGTGCCCTCTATTGATTCGACTTGTTTGCGCACTTCTAATCCTTCCTAATGGAAGTGCAGAAGTTGAGCGCATCTTTAGTACTTTGAGTGACACGGTCACAAAGAAACGCTTAGTTTTGAAACCGGAAACAGTCAGGGCATTGGTTGTGGCTCGTTCCTGCCTTCAAGCTCAACAATGGACTGCAGCTACTCTGCCAGTGACTTCTAGTCTGATCAATATGTGTAACAGTGCCTACGCCAGCTACCGTCAAAGACTGAAGGATGATGCAGCTTTTGAGGAGGCACGCCGTGCAAAGGAGCTCGCAGAGTCGCCTGCTTCTCGGTCCAAGCCAAGAAGCAGGCCAGTAAGGCCATTTCCAATCTGCACGAGAAGTTGGAGGAGAAGGACAAAGAAATTGAGACTAAACTTAAGGAGAAGGATGTCGCCCACCAGCTGCTGCTGGATGCTCAAAAAGCTGAGAAACGAGAACGAGAAATTGAGATGCTGTGACAGGATCGCAACAAACTCCAGAGGCGCAAAGAGAAGGAGGCAGAGTGTGTGACTGACAGTGTGCTAAAGCAAAAGGCATGCAAGCTGGCAATGGCCAGTTCGGAGGCTTATGCATCGGTGAAATCGCTTCCCAAAATCCTGAAGCGTCTATGATTTTCCTTATCTCTAGCTGACTTGACTGACTGCGCACTTTTATTTTACTAATATTCACTTTTTATATTAGGGTACATTCACTTCTAGTTAGCACTAAGCCAGCACCATAGCAACGAGGGGTTTTCCCTTGGATACGTATCTTTCCTTAAGTGCGCCAGCTGGCGCTATATAGTACCACATAGACAAACATTTGTGCCACCTTTTGATGCTGCCTTCACACCTTGAAGTTTAAGTGAGATCCCACAATGATGAAAAGAAAAATGTTTTTTTTCGTAATTTTTAAACTTCTACTTTCAGCGCCCAGAAATGTCTATCAATGCCACTTTTTGCCAGAAGGTGGCACACACGTTTGTCTATTTGGCACACGCAGAGCGTCAGCTGGCACACTTAAGAAAAGATACGTATCCAAGGGAAAACCCTCGTTGCTATGGTGCTGGCTGGTTGCTATAGAGCGCCGCCGCCGTACATCCTGATGTTGAGGTGAAGAATACACGTCTATGAAAGTGCATTACCATACAAGCTAATAGCATTGGCATGTTTTGAACTTTTGAAGCTTTAAACTTTAAAGCCTGCAGGCAAAAATATTTGTTGTCTTATTGCTACTTTTGTTCTGCGCGAATTCTGGCGCGAATTTTTTTTCATGGCACGAAAAATCATAGACATCATCGCTGGGACCACTGCTAGGCACTGAAAAACATAGGCACCAAAAAGTGTAGATACCTAGCAGACTAAAGTTGATTGTTCTTTTGGCTCTTAAAGCAGGTGTCATTTAACAAATTTGCTTTTCTATTGATTAGAATGTTTTCCATATTGGAAAAACCAAAAAATCATCTATATACTAGAGCTAGAGAGCATAGAATAAAAGTTTTGCTGTTTTATTAATCAGAATGTTTCATATCTTGGAAAGACCAAATGATATTAGTATATACTTGAGCTAAAAACAGAATAGAAATTTCTGCTGTCTAAGTCTACCTTAAATTGTGTTCAGCAACAATAACTTGATAAAGAATGAGAAATAATTTTCGAAGTTATTTTCTTTAATTAAATAATACAAAACAAAATATATAAATATTTATTTATTTCAATCTTTATGATCAACCAAATATATTCAAGATGTCAAACTATATATACACAACCATTGAATTTATTAGGCCTACTTACATGTCTTAGTATTTTATTATAACTTATCATTCTTTGCAATTTTTTCTTTTTGTATTTTTTTTCATTCCATTGCTTTTTGTCTTTTTTATTGTTGGTTATAAATTTTATGACTTGTTCTTAGTCTGCCACAATTTATCCTAGTTAGAGCCACCATATCTATGCAATGAACCTAGCTGATCTAAGCATTTTCATAGTAGCACATTGCGCAACCAATCAACCCAAGGCTAAATAAGTAAGTTGCACATAGAATAAAAACATTAAGAATGAATAAAAGAAAGAATAAAAGAAAAGCCTACATTTGTGATCAAATCAAGAGAGAGAAGCCAGAGAGAAGATAGAAAGGATAGAGAGAAGAGAAAAGATTAAAATTGGATATAGAGCAAAGCTATATTTCAAAATGCTTTGTAGATATCAGTGTCTCATATTTTTATATTGATATGTTTTACTATGTTACACTAGCCAGGTAAAATTTAGATTGCAAAGGTATGGTCAGCCAGTAGGCTAGCAGTTGTGCATGTATGTTCCAGTCCCTTTGACTTTAATTTTTTATATAGAAGTTTTTTTATAAAATATAATTTTTAGTTCATTGACCTCAAATAGTTAAAGTAGGCTGGGGAAGTATGGCCACATAGAATGTGAAAGACAGTTAGTTTCCTCAAGGTTATAGTTAATTACAAATAAGCTAAAATTATTGGTGGCATAAATATCTAGCCACTATTTAGAATAAAGGCTCAGTCTATGAAGCAGCTCTATATTAAACTCAGTTCTAGTTTTTGATTTGCAAATATAGTTTGTGCTGTCTGTTTTATACTTTCATTAGTTTGATTTTGATATTACATTTTCACTGATAAACTCTATCATTTGCATGACTAGATAGTAATAAGTTATCAAGTTTGGAATACACATAAAACATGGCTGCAATTCGCAAAAAACTAGTCATTGTTGGCGATGGTGCATGCGGCAAGACTTGCCTACTGATTGTGTTCAGCAAGGACCAGTTCCCGAAGTCTATGTCCCCACTGTCTTTGAAAACTATGTTGCAGATATTGAAGTTGAAGGAAAGCAGGTTAGTACTCTAGTGCTCATAAAGTTGTTTGTAACTATGGATGTAACTTGGCATTATTTCAAGATTGAAGTGTCGGAGATTGAAGTGTCGGAGATTGAAGTGTCGGAGATTGAAGTGTCGGA
>NIVC01002194.1:0-21313 GCA_002269645.1 Macrostomum lignano | reverse complement strand
CACTCCATATCTCCGACACTCCATATCTCCGACACTCCATATCTCCGACACTCCATATCTCCGACACTTCAATCTCAGACACACCATATCTCCGACACTCCATAGCTCCAACACTTTAATCTCAGACACTCCATAGCTCCAACACTTCAATATCCGACACTTCAATCCCAGACACTCCATATCTCCGACACTCCATATCTCCGACACTTCAATCTCCGACACTTCATATCTCCGACACTCATATCTCGACACTCCATATCTCCGACACTCCATATCTCCGACACTCCACATCTCCGACACTCCATATCTCCGACACTCCATATCTCCGACACTCCATATCTCCGACACTCCATATCTCCGACACTCCATATCTCCGACACTTCAATCTCAGACACTCCATAGCTCCAACACTTCAATATCCGACACTTCAATCCCAGACACTCCATATCTCCGACACTCCATATCTCCGACACTCCACATCTCCGACACTCCATATCTCCGACACTCCATATCTCCGACACTCCATATCTCCGACACTCCATATCTCCGACACTCCATATCTCCGACACTCCATATCTCCGACACTTCAATCCCAGACACTCCATATCTCCGACACTCCATATCTCCGACACTCCATATCTCCGACACTCCACATCTCCGACACTTCAATCCCAGACACTCCATATCTCCGACACTCCATATCTCCGACACTCCATATCTCCGACACTTCAATCCCAGACACTCCATATCTCCGACACTCCATATCTCCGACACTCCATATCTCCGACACTTCAATCTCCGACACTTCATATCTCCGACACTCCACATCTCCGACACTCCATATCTCCGACACTCCATATCTCCGACACTCCATATCTCCGACACTCCACATCTCCGACACTCCATATCTCCGACACTCCATATCTCCGACACTCCACATCTCCGACACTCCATATCTCCGACACTCCATATCTCCGACACTCCATATCTCCGACACTCCATATCTCCGACACTTCAATCTCAGACACTCCATATCTCCGACACTCCATAGCTCCAACACTTTAATCTCAGACACTCCATAGCTCCAACACTTCAATATCCGACACTTCAATCCCAGACACTCCATATCTCCGACACTCCATATCTCCGACACTTCAATCTCCGACACTTCATATCTCCGACACTCCATATCTCCGACACTCCATATCTCGACACTCCACATCTCCGACACTCCATATCTCCGACACTCCATATCTCCGACACTCCATATCTCCGACACTCCATATCTCCGACACTCCATATCTCCGACACTTCAATCTCAGACACTCCATAGCTCCAACACTTCAATATCCGACACTTCAATCCCAGACACTCCATATCTCCGACACTCCATATCTCCGACACTCCACATCTCCGACACTCCATATCTCCGACACCATATCTCCGACACTCCATATCTCCGACACTCCATATCTCCGACACTCCATATCTCCGACACTCCATATCTCCGACACTTCAATCTCAGACACTCCATAGCTCCAACACTTCAATATCCGACACTTCAATCCCAGACACTCCATATCTCCGACACTCCATATCTCCGACACTCCATATCTCCGACACTCCATATCTCCGACACTCCATATCTCCGACACTTCAATCCCAGACACTCCATATCTCCGACACTCCATATCTCCGACACTCCACATCTCCGACACTCCATATCTCCGACACTCCATATCTCCGACACTCCATATCTCCGACACTCCATATCTCCGACACTCCATATCTCCGACACTCCATATCTCCGACACTTCAATCTCAGACACTCCATATCTCCAACACTTCAATATCCGACACTTCAATCCCAGACACTCCATATCTCCGACACTCCATATCTCCGACACTCCATATCTCCGACACTCCATATCTCCGACACTCCATATCTCCGACACTTCAATCCAGACACTCCATATCTCCGACACTTCAATCTCAGACACTCCATATCCAACACTTCAATATCCGACACTTCAATCCCAGACACTCCATATCTCCGACACTTCAATCTCCGACACTCCATATCTCCGACACTTCAATCTCAGACACTCCATAGCTCCAACACTTCAATCCCAGACACTCCATATCTCCGACACTTCAATCCCAGACACTCCATATCTCCGACACTTCAATCTCCGACACTCCATAGCTCCAACACTTCAATATCCGACACTTCATATCTCCGACACTTCAATCCCAGACACTCCATAGCTCCGACACTCCATATCTCCGACACTCCACATCTCCAACACTCCACATCTCCGACACTCCACATCTCCGACACTCCATATCTCCGACACTCCATATCTCCGACACTCCATATCTCCGACACTCCACATCTCCGACACTCCATATCTCCGACACTCCATATCTCCGACACTCCATATCTCCGACACTCCATATCTCCAACACTTCAATATCCGACACTTCAATCCCAGACACTCCATATCTCCGACACTCCATATCTCCGACACTTCAATCTCCGACACTTCATATCTCCGACACTCCATATCTCCGACACTCCGTATCTCCGACACTCCATATCTCCGACACTCCACATCTCCGACACTCCATATCTCCGACACTCCATATCTCCGACACTCCATATCTCCGACACTCCATATCTCCGACACTCCATATCTCCGACACTTCAATCTCAGACACTCCATAGCTCCAACACTTCAATATCCGACACTTCAATCCCAGACACTCCATATCTCCGACACTCCATATCTCCGACACTCCACATCTCCGACACTCCATATCTCCGACACTCCATATCTCCGACACTCCATATCTCCGACACTCCATATCTCCGACACTCCATATCTCCGACACTCCATATCTCCGACACTTCAATCTCAGACACTCCATAGCTCCAACACTTCAATATCCGACACTTCAATCCCAGACACTCCATATCTCCGACACTTCAATCTCAGACACTCCATATCTCCGACACTCCACATCTCCGACACTCCACATCTCCGACACTCCATATCTCCGACACTCCATATCTCCGACACTCCATATCTCCGACACTCCATATCTCCGACACTCCATATCTCCGACACTCCATATCTCCGACACTTCAATCCCAGACACTCCATATCTCCGACACTCCATATCTCCGACACTTCAATCTCCGACACTCCATATCTCCGACACTTCAATCTCAGACACTCCATAGCTCCAACACTTCAATCCCAGACACTCCATATCTCCGACACTTCAATCCCAGACACTCCATATCTCCGACACTTCAATCTCAGACACTCCATAGCTCCAACACTTCAATATCCGACACTTCATATCTCCGACACTTCAATCCCAGACACTCCATAGCTCCGACACTCCATATCTCCGACACTCCACATCTCCGACACTCCATATCTCCGACACTCCATATCTCCGACACTCCACATCTCCAACACTCCACATCTCCGACACTCCATATCTCCGACACTCCACATCTCCGACACTCCATATCTCCGACACTCCATATCTCCGACACTCCATATCTCCGACACTTCAATCCCAGACACTCCATATCTCCGACACTCCATATCTCCGACACTCCACATCTCCGACACTCCATATCTCCGACACTCCATATCTCCGACACTCCATATCTCCGACACTACATATCTCCGACACTCCATATCTCCGACACTCCATATCTCCGACACTTCAATCTCAGACACTCCATAGCTCCAACACTTCAATATCCGACACTTCAATCCCAGACACTCCATATCTCCGACACTCCATATCTCCGACACTCCATATCTCCGACACTCCATATCTCCGACACTCCATATCTCCGACACTTCATATCTCCGACACTCCATATCTCCGACACTCCATATCTCCGACACTTCAATCTCAGACACTCCATAGCTCCAACACTTCAATATCCGACACTTTAATCCCAGACACTCCATATCTCCGACACTCCATATCTCCGACACTTCAATCTCCGACACTCCATATCTCCGACACTCCATAGCTCCAACACTTCAATCCCAGACACTCCATATCTCCGACACTTCAATCCCAGACACTCCATATCTCCGACACTTCAATCTCAGACACTCCATAGCTCCAACACTTCAATATCCGACACTCCATATCTCCGACACTCCATATCTCCGACACTCCATATCTCCGACACTCCATATCTCCGACACTCCATATCTCCGACACTTCAATCTCAGACACTCCATAGCTCCAACACTTCAATATCCGACACTTCAATCCCAGACACTCCATATCTCCGACACTCCATATCTCCGACACTCCACATCTCCGACACTCCATATCTCCGACACTCCATATCTCCGACACTCCATATCTCCGACACTCCATATCTCCGACACTCCATATCTCCGACACTCCATATCTCCGACACTTCAATCTCAGACACTCCATAGCTCCAACACTTCAATATCCGACACTTCAATCCCAGACACTCCATATCTCCGACACTTCAATCTCAGACACTCCATATCTCCGACACTCCACATCTCCGACACTCCACATCTCCGACACTCCATATCTCCGACACTCCATATCTCCGACACTCCATATCTCCGACACTCCATATCTCCGACACTCCATATCTCCGACACTTCAATCCCAGACACTCCATATCTCCGACACTTCAATCTCAGACACTCCATAGCTCCAACACTTCAATATCCGACACTTCAATCCCAGACACTCCATATCTCCGACACTCCATATCTCCGACACTTCAATCTCCGACACTCCATATCTCCGACACTTCAATCTCAGACACTCCATAGCTCCAACACTTCAATCCCAGACACTCCATATCTCCGACACTTCAATCCCAGACACTCCATATCTCCGACACTTCAATCTCAGACACTCCATAGCTCCAACACTTCAATATCCGACACTTCATATCTCCGACACTTCAATCCCAGACACTCCATAGCTCCGACACTCCATATCTCCGACACTCCACTTCTCCGACACTCCATATCTCCGACACTCCATATCTCCGACACTCCACATCTCCAACACTCCACATCTCCGACACTCCATATCTCCGACACTCCACATCTCCGACACTCCATATCTCCGACACTCCATATCTCCGACACTCCATATCTCCGACACTTCAATCCCAGACACTCCATATCTCCGACACTCCATATCTCCGACACTCCACATCTCCGACACTCCATATCTCCGACACTCCATATCTCCGACACTCCATATCTCCGACACTACATATCTCCGACACTCCATATCTCCGACACTCCATATCTCCGACACTTCAATCTCAGACACTCCATAGCTCCAACACTTCAATATCCGACACTTCAATCCCAGACACTCCATATCTCCGACACTCCATATCTCCGACACTCCATATCTCCGACACTCCATATCTCCGACACTCCATATCTCCGACACTTCATATCTCCGACACTCCATATCTCCGACACTCCATATCTCCGACACTTCAATCTCAGACACTCCATAGCTCCAACACTTCAATATCCGACACTTCAATCCCAGACACTCCATATCTCCGACACTCCATATCTCCGACACTTCAATCTCAGACACTCCATAGCTCCAACACTTCAATATCCGACACTCCATATCTCCGACACTCCATATCTCCGACACTCCATATCTCCGACACTCCATATCTCCGACACTCCACATCTCCGACACTCCATATCTCCGACACTCCATATCTCCGACACTCCATATCTCCGACACTCCATATCTCCGACACTCCATATCTCCGACACTCCATATCTCCAACACTTCAATATCCGATACTTCAATCCCAGACACTCCATATCTCCGACACTCCATAGCTCCAACACTTCAATCCCAGACACTCCATATCTCCGACACTTCAATCCCAGACACTCCATAGCTCCAACACTTCAATCTCAGGCACTTCAATCTCCGACACTTCAATCTCCTACACTTCAATTTCCGACACTTTATATCTCCGACACTTAAGAGATATGATGATAGCCGTTAGGGGTAGGGTTAGGGTTAAGGCCAGGCTTGAAATAATGCCAAGTTACATCATAGTTACAAACAACTTTATGAGTACTAGAGTACTAACCTGCTTTCCTTCAACTTCAATATCTGCAACATAGTTTTCAAAGACAGTGGGGACATAGACTTCGGGGAACTGGTCCTTGCTGAACACAATCAGTAGGCAAGTCTTGCCGCATGCACCATCGCCAACAATGACTAGTTTTTTGCGAATTGCAGCCATGTTTTATGTGTATTCCAAACTTGATAACTTATTACTATCTAGTCATGCAATAAATAGAGTTTATTAGTGAAAATGTAATATCAAAATCAAACTAATGAAAGTATAAAACAGACAGCACAAACTATATTTGCAAATCAAAAACTAGAACTAAGTTTAATATAGAGCTGCTTCATAGACTGAGCCTTTATTCTAAATAGTGGCTAGATATTTATGCCACCAATAATTTTAGCTTATTTGTAATTAACTATAACCTTGAGGAAACTAACTGTCTTTCACATTCTATGTGGCCATACTTCCCCAGCCTACTTTAACTATTTGAGGTCAATGAACTAAAAATTATATTTTATAAAAAAACTTCTATATAAAAAATTAAAGTCAAAGGGACTGGAACATACATGCACAACTGCTAGCCTACTGGCTGACCATACCTTTGCAATCTAAATTTTACCTGGCTAGTGTAACATAGTAAAACATATCAATATAAAAATATGAGACACTGATATCTACAAAGCATTTTGAAATATAGCTTTGCTCTATATCCAATTTTAATCTTTTCTCTTCTCTCTATCCTTTCTATCTTCTCTCTGGCTTCTCTCTCTTGATTTGATCACAAATGTAGGCTTTTCTTTTATTCTTTCTTTTATTCATTCTTAATGTTTTTATTTTATGTGCAACTTACTTATTTAGCCTTGGGTTGATTGGTTGCGCAATGTGCTACTATGAAAATGCTTAGATCAGCTAGGTTCTTTGCATAGATATGGTGGCTCTAACTAGGATAAATAGTGGCAGACTAAGAACAAGTCATAAAATTTATAACCAAAAATGAAATAAGACAAAAAGCAATGGAATGAAGAAAAAATACAAAAAGAAAAAAATGCAAAGAATGATAAGTTATAATAAAATACTAGGATATGTAAGTAGGCCTAACAAATTCAAAGGTTGTGTATATATAGTTTGACATCTTTGATATATTTGATTGATCATAAAGATTGAAATACATAAATATTTATATATTTATAGTTTTGTATTATTTAATTTAAAAAAATTACTTTGAAAATTATTTCTTATTCTTTATCAAGTTATTGTTGCTGAACACAATTTAAGGTAGACTTAGACAGCAGAAATTTCTATTCTTTTTTAGCTCAAGTATATACTAATATCATTTGGTCTTTCCAAGATACAAAACATTCTGATTAATAAAACAGAAAAACTTTTATTCTATGCTCTCTAGCTCTAGTATATAGATGATTTTTTGGTTTTTCCAATATAGAAAACATTCTGATCAATAGAATAGCAAATTTGGTAAATGACACCTGCTTTAAGAGCCAAAAGAACAATCAACTTTAGTCTGCTAGGTATCCACACTTTTTGGTGCCTATGTTTTTCAGTGCCTAGTATTTTGATGCCTCAGCTTGCTTTTTGGTGCCTAAATTATAAATTAGAATTAGACACAAAAATATAAAAAGTGAGCCCTAATTTAGCAGTAATTGCTTTGTTTTTGCAATACTTATTTATTTTAAAAACTAAGATATTATTCAGTTTATTAAGCTTATCTAGTGTGTTAATTAAAAAATAGGTTCATTTCATTTAATTTTTTTCTCTTGATTTGATTTCTCAAGAAATAAAACATGATTTTGTGATTCAAAAAATCAATATTATTATAATAGACTAGTCATAGAATTTGATCAAAACTACATATAGCATTGTTGATAGATTTTATCTTTACTTCCTAACCAAGTCTTCATAGCATGCTTGCTAAGTATACTTTGTATTTGTATATATAGGATATAGCAAATGCATGCAATTAAATTGATTAGATTACTTTTTTATTAGGCCCTATCATTTTGGCATCATAAACTGGGATACCGGATACCAAAAAGCAATCTGGGGTACCAAAAAGCATAGGCAAAATGCATGGAAACTGTCTACTAGCATATTAAAAAATTTTTCTAGGTATAAGAAATGTGAACCTTAGGCCCTACAATTTAGCCATTTGTAAAAATTTCTCTCTTATTTTTTCTTAAAGTTAAGCAACATATGCAAAAAAGCATACTAGAAATATACTAGCAATTGGTTTTTCTAGCTTTTAAGGTAGGCCTAAGTAGCATCTATCAATTTCATTGTTCTATTAATCAGAATATTTTTTACGTTGGAAAAATTAAATAGCATCTATATAGGCCTATTAGAACTAGACCACTCTTCCAAAGATGCTGTTTTCTCCACAAAGTTGCGGCATGCATAAGGGTTTTTGGCCCTTATGCAATATGCAATAATATATGCAAAGAGACTTTAGATATAGCAATACTTACAAAAAAAATTTGGCATATAACCGCATGCAAAATAGATTCAAAAATAAAATAGAGGTTTGGATTTGGCTAGACATGGATATTTAAAATTGGCAATGTCTTAAATGAAAGTTTTTATAATTATAACATTTTTTAAAAATAATTATAAATTAATATAACATACATATTTTTGTAACTTTGCAATACAATAAAAGACAAAAAAGTAATCTGATCCATGGAAAAGAAAGAATTTAATTTGTTTAAACAGGCTTCACTGCTTTTACTTAAGCAAAGTCCCCAAAAAATACGAGTGCATTTTTGCTTTCAACTTTTTCTACTAGTCTTGTGTGTGGCACCCAATGTAGATAAGCCCCTTCCCATTCCCTTGACATGCAATGTGCAGTGCATATGAGATATCTAAATAATCTTGGTGTGCAACGTACAAGGGTCAAAAAGTTTCATGGTATAGGCCTATATATGATACATGGTAACATGGAACATCTTTGAGACTATGGGAACTAGAGACTAGAGAGCATAGACAATAGAGTAAAAAATTTTTTGTCTAAGATGAATACAGTCAAAATTGTCATATTAGGCCTATAACAATCTAAGACCTTTAGGCTTTAGTTTTAGCAAGTTAGCCTAACCTAAACCTAGGACCTAGTCTAAAAAGGTAAAATTAAAAATAGGCCTATTCAAAACAAAGCTAGTTTTGCTATTTTAGGTGCTACTTTTAACACTTTAAATAGGCTCTAACATGATAGATTCATAGAATTGACCTAATAACAGTGGTATATCTGCAATATTCTTGGCCACAAGCCTAAAAGTGCTTATATTTATTATTTATATATTATAACTAGACCTAGGCTAAGTCATGCCTGAGGGCCAAGGCCAAGGGGCTGAGTCCAGACATTTGAATCATCGACATCATGGTAATCATGCTGCTGCCATTGTGGATTAATGGGTCAGAAAAAAAATAAAGCAATAAAACTAGGCCAGAACCGGGGCTAAAACTAGACGAGTGAGATTTTTTGAAGTTAGGCCTACACTTTAGGCCTTGGCTTAAGTTAAAGCACTAAGTAATATCTAGATCCGTGAAGCGAAGGTGAGTTAAATCATATAATAGTATAGGCCTAGGTGAAACGTAAAAGTGAACTAAACCTGAAATTTAAACGCAGGCGGACCAACCCAAATCTAACTTATCACAAGTCAGGCTGCAAGTCTCTAGAAGTCGGCTTATACGAGCATATTGCACAATGACTGAATTAGTTTCCTAAAATAGAAGGAAGGACCAGGAAAAAACAAAAGCCTGATATAAAAAAATTAGGCTTAATATTAAAATTAACGGCTGTGAAAAATCATTAAAAAAAGAATCAAAATGTCCTAGGGATTTCTCTGACTGGACGCAGATAATCATGTCTTTGCTTTAGGTGAGTTTTTGTTCTAACGCTCATTCGGATATAACAGAAAATATACGCTCACGTTGTCTGAATGAGCGGAAAACAACCGGATATATCTCTGTTTCTGCGCATGTACATGAGTAGTACATTTACAGTACAGCTATCCCGACTGCTTACTTAAGCTACACGTATTACATGTTTAATGTTCAGCTTCAGCTATGTACGCTTCATATGCCTTGAGCATGCTTAGTAAAAATATTTATTTTTATTTATTTTAGATGGAATTACGCATATACACTCTTTATTGCGATAATATTTAAACATATAATACATCTACATATAATAGATATACTGTACGCAAAATCAGATTTCTTCATTCTCTTTAAATTTTCCAAGATTTTAATCAAACCCAGTGGCGCAGCCGGATGCACATGATTCCGTGGCCGGCTCTTTTCCATTTCTATGTATACACACTATACTCATTCTGTTTTTGAATTGTACCATGAATTTGAAAAGCAATTTTTAGTGGTACTAAAAGTGCATCATCGGCACTAAGATAATTTTTTGGTTTCCAAACTTAGGGATTTCAATTGGAACACTGGAATCCCAGGACGGCAGAATTCGCGCGACCATGGATTTCGCGCTATACTTGTTTTCTGCACGACTAGATTTTGCGCGAATTGAAATTGAAGTTACTGATTTCTCTAGACTTATTTCAAGCGACTTAGATATTTCGCGCGACAGGATTGGATTTCGAGCGACTGGATTTGATCGAAAGTTACATGTAGAGATCAATTAAGGACAACTAAGCAACGTAGTACGTACTACTTTATTAGTCCTGGTAGAGATATTGGGTTTTTTCATTTAAGAGATTTTAAACCCATATTTAATTAAGATTTTAGATAGATTTAGATTAGATAGGAGTATTTGCATGTATTTAATAAATCCAGTCGCGCAGAATCCAGTCGCTTGAATTCCAGATTGTTCAAAATCCAGTCGCGCTAATGCAGTCGCGCCGCGCTAATGCAGCTGCGCGAATGCCAGTTTGCCCGAAATCTAGTCGCGCGAATTCTAGCGTCCCAGAATACCCTGTTATAATAGTCTAGAACGAGTAACATGTACAACGATAACATCGATAACAGCTGTACTACATGAATATTGGTACTAAATTGTGGCACAAGTCAAAGGCTTTAGCCATCTATGGCCGGTTGCTATCGTAAAGAAACGGTAGCTACCGCTACAACTATCTCACAAGTCACAAAGGCATCCATTGTCTGCTCGTCACTTGCACCGAAAGGCAAGCATGCAGTCATTGTTTATTATGAGATTTGTCAGGTGATTTTCGCTGGAAATCGGTTGTTTATCATCGGCGCATTAAGTCTGACGCGACTGACGTAGATGCATGATGTCTCCCTGTCAGTTTCGTACGAGCCTGCTTGATGATTAATAATTCGCCTCGCATCAATTCATGTAGTCATTGTTTTGTATCCAAGCCGCCTCTCAGCTCCTGGTTGTCTCGTCGGCGTTTCATTTTTCTCTGAAAATTTTTCTTGCTGTTTTTTCACGAATTTCCCTCCGCAGAGCCAACTTCACTTCTGTCCGATTTCTATCTCAGTCTGTACCTGTGTCTGCGTATCTGGTTTCTGGGCTGCAGACAAGGTTCGAACAATTAAGATGGAAGCGAAATAGCTCGCGGGATACGTGCGTCTGATTTTTCGTTCTCCGTTATTCGCTTCGCGGATCTTTCCAGAAGATATTCATGTTTGAGCGAAGTACGAGTAAAAAATTTCGTTTGTAAAAACTTGGAGATGAAGCCTAGTGGTCGGACTCATGACTGAAAGGTCGGGGGTTCGATTCTCGACCCACTCGGGACAATATGTGTCCTTGAGCAAGACACTTAACGATCTGCATTGCTTCAGTTCAACCAGCTGTAAAATGGGTGCCAGCATTAGCTGGGGTAATTGAGGGTGTGTGTGGCGACCCCCAGTCCTTGGACTGAACAGCCGTACGCAGCCTTCAGATGCGCCGCGCAATAGCTGCGGCTGAGCTGTCGGTTGCACAACTGACCATTAGGGCAGGTGTAATCAATTAGTATTGTTATTAAAGTTAATATGGAGACACTTCCCCCAGATCAATGCTTAGGAAAAATTGCTTCTCTTTAGGAGCCAAAATGACGCTAAAATCTTGCCTGGGGCACTTTATTGGGTGATTGGGAACTGCCGCTCATAACACCTGTTGTTTTTTAACAAATAATTCACCCGCAGATCTGAGCCGCTGACTTGCTTGGCGTCCTTGATAGTCTCTTCGATTCTGGTAGCTAGATCTTGATGTCATCTCTTGAAATAACTATGATGCACTTGAATTGGTCTTTTGGTTGACTCTGCATTGACAATTTGCAACTTCATTTGGCTTGTCGCCACCGGCTTTGAATATGTCGCACTTGAACTGAGTTATTTGAACTTGACCGAAAAACCTGTACATTTACAGTATATTCAACATTGCACGTTGCAGCCAACATTCTAGCTTGAGCAAAAATGCAGTCAATTCGTAAGCCTGACAGTCACATTAAACTATGGGTGTTGTGACTTCTGGTTGGTGACCCCCTGATGAAAGTCATGGATACGACACTGCTTGAAGGAACTGCAAGACATTTTACACTAAGAGATATGTCCTTTGTACTGATAATCAGAGCAATCATATCTACGAGCATTAGTAGCTGTGGCCAACCTTGGCAACTGCTCAAGATCAAAGGACGTCAATCCAAGCAAAATCGAGCAGCAGACAGTCAATAAAATCGATAACTTGTCCGGACTCAATTCGATTGGAAACGCTGCAAAGATGACACTCCTAATGAGATCTATCGTTATCGTTATATCATTGTATATGCTGAAGTGGTAATCATCGACAATCTTATATGTAGTTTCGCTGACAAACAAAATTGAATTATAACACTCCAGCTGGCAGATGATCAACAAAGGACAGTGATAAAGCGCATTAAAGCATTAGCATGGATACAGGACCAATTCATGGATACGAAGACTATGAGGAGTTGGCTTGTACCTGATTTCAGTTGATTTACACTCAGAAGCATGCTGAAGTTTCCACAACTGATCCCAGTGTCCACAAATGGCAGCTTTAAAACCTCTTCAAGACGGTGAAGATATTTGTCACTCTCCGTTTCAGTCGGATGGGCCGAAATCGGGCCATAGACACTTTCTTTCTGCTCAAACACTGCATTCCCATTCCAGGCGGAAAGACCACAGAGTGAAAGATTTTATACATACTTCGGCTGTCCGGAAAGTCGTGAGAATGTGTCAATTAAGTAAGAAAACAGCAAGCTGTTGAGGTGGCACACAGAAATGTTCAATAATAGACTCATATATGTCTATGGTGAAAATCCTTGTTACTCTAGTAGCAAAATAAGGGGCAGGAGCGAGCTCAGTATAAAGTGCTCAATAGCAAATGCAACGCGGTGATCAAGCTTGAAAATTTTGACTGCGAGTTCTTCAAAATGGAAGACTTCCAGGGTTATGCCTATGCTAGATACCGTCTTGGAATCTCCACTCTCAGCTGCAATGACGAGCTGCTCAAAGTTTATGGAGATGCTGCACCAGGTCAGTCAACGGTTTACAGATGGTATTCGAA
The DNA here is from genome assembly GCA_002269645.1 of Macrostomum lignano. Taxonomy (NCBI): domain Eukaryota; kingdom Metazoa; phylum Platyhelminthes; family Macrostomidae; genus Macrostomum; species Macrostomum lignano. The sequence goes on along the minus strand of NIVC01002194.1, from coordinate 7,646 downwards.
GTTCCGTGACGAAGAATTTCCCCCGGTCTCAGCTCCTCGGACTGGCCGGCCACGGTCAACAAGGACAGCGGAACTGATCGAAACCTGCCGAGCTCTTGTTGAAGAGGATCAAAAAGTTAGTGTCCGAGACCTCGCTGACTTTTTGGAAGTTGGAAAAACAACAGTGCACGAAATTTTGACTGAGGATTTGCACCTTCGAAACGTTTCTGCTGTCTGGGTTCCGCATGCTCTATCCGAGGAGAACAAGACTGCTCGCATCAATTGTGCCAAGCAAATTCGCAGGCTTTTTTACGAGGGCATGGAAAACTTTTGTGACAAGTACGTGGTGGAGGATGAGACATGGGTGATATACCTGAACAACACTGGCACAAAGCAAAACAACAGGTGCTGGCTTGGCCAAGGGGATCATCGGCCCCAGGTTGTCAGGCACTCAGTCGGCAATGCAAAGACAATGCTTCTGGTTGCTTTTACTCCAAACAAGCGCTTCTCCATTGAATTCACAGCCCCAAAGCAAACTGTTGATGCAAATGGCATAGTTGAGTTCATTCGGCACACCGGAGACCTATGGCGTACTCTCAGGTCAAGGCCAATTCATCCGACAATTGCGCGACCTCACGTGGCTCGTTCTATGCAGCAGTACATGGAGTCCCGGGAGTTCAGCTGGTGTTTCAGAGTCCTTACAGCCCAGACTTCAATTTTGCGACCGTTTTTTGTTCAGTTGGATGAAGACTGATTTCTCCAGGCGAGTGTTCAGCGACCACAATCAAGTTCGAGAAGCTGCGTTGCAATGGGCAAGAGGCCTTGACTTCGATTGCTTGAAAAGAGAGGTTCAGCGACTCGTTGACCATTTCCAAGCTGTAATCAACGCAAGGGGAGATTACATTACCAACTAGTACAGTTATCGTGTTTTCTGATAGTTCTGACTGGTTTTTAAATACATTCTCACGACTTTCCGGACAGACGGAGTAGATGTATGTCTGTGTCCTCTGTGAGTTTAGAACTTTATGTCACAGACGGAAGTGTTTTATATTAATCCGCAACATTCCCAAAGTGTTCCAAAAGGCATGGCTTCGAGAAGACCTCCACCAAGGCAGGCTTTACTGGCCGCAAAACGCAGACTCGGTCTCGATTCCGACACCGACGAGTCTGAAATCAACGACAGCGCTGACTCGGACTCCGAGGATGAGGCTGTTATACACGGCTACCCTCATTCTCTTCGCGGGCTATTTTATTCCAAATGCACATTGAGCTGATGTACGTGCAATGTTGGTGTACGTGTAATTGGATGTAACTTTCTCTTGTATCGAACCCTTAGGTTGGCTCTTAAATATATATATCGCAATCAATGCCCAAGTCGGGGCCGAAGTCTTACTCAGCAAATTATCTCGGTTTCGCGTCAGTCACTATAGAGGCCAATTTGGAGCAAGAAGAAGACGAAATTGTGGAACAACAGGAAGCCTGGAACATTGTGTCGGAGCACGACGACGAACGACCGGATCAATGTCTCGAATTTCTGAGAACAACTGGCTGCAATCCATCCTGGAATCTGCCGGACCAAGCCGATGATAATGAATCTTTCTTCGTCGAGAAGTTCTTGACAGGTAACATGTTTCAGCGTCTTTCGGACTGGACAAATGCGAGAGCTTGGAAGGAGTACGTGAATGTGCAGGAAGAGCCGGATGTGCCGCACAGGGTATGTCAGTGGAAGGACTGTAGCCCAAATGAAATTCGGAAGTTTGTGGGCATTGTGCTCTACATGGCACTAAACAAGAAGCCTGAATTGAACAGTTACTGGTCGAAGGATTTGTTCTACCACATCCCATACCTTCTTCCGACTTTTTAAGGCTAATTCACTCTTAGCCGTACTCTGCACTCTCTATGCATGCTGCCAGCTAACCGTGTGGACCTTGTGACGCAAATTGGATCACCCACAGTTGAGACGCGAACCGCGGGCGTAACGTGAATTGCGTCACCTGGGGCTGAGGTCTAAGAAAAGTTGACCAATGGTTTCGGAGTGGAAACTTGTACATGTTGCCGAGTCAACATTACACTAGCTTACAAACTTAAGCTTTCACAGAATGCTAATAGACACCTCAAAACAGTCGAAAGTGCTAGGCAAGAAGTTTTCATTTTTTTGGAATATAGTGCGTCTTTTAATGCAATGGTATAAAAACGTGATTATTATTCTTTTTTATGCAATTTCTTTTTTCTCTTGCTATACACCAGTCGCATTTGTGGTGTTGAACCATCATCGACTTCGGACAGAATCAGTAGTGGCTGGAAGAGAGAAAGAGAGGTGGAGGTCTTCAAGCTTCAAACATGGGGTTCCGCCTATCGCAACAGCTGGATTGACAGCACGGCAGGTTTCCTGTATGGGAGAGTTCCCTATTGGTTCAGTGCCAGACTAGCCACTGCCAGTGAATCCACAGGGGCACAAAGAGTAGAAAACCGGTCGTAGCCGAGCTGTCTCTCTCACAGCTCCGTTGCGTCAAGGAATTTGCCAAAAAAAGCCGAACAGCGGGAGAACCCGACGGAATTATTTTCAATCTGCTCCAAGTAAGTTAAAGACGGCGGCTCACTTTGTGCGCCATGTTATCTGTCAGAATCTTCGTCTAGTTTTACCCAGCCCAGGATTGCCACGCAGTGATGGAATTCAATCTCTACTCGAGTTTGAGCAGTCAATGCGTAATCAAATTCTGGGCCAGTAATTGGGTCGATAATGCAAATCACTCTCCCCTCTGGCTGTCCACCTCGTCTCCAGTGGGACTGATCAGCTGTTGAAAGCCGATCGTAGGAGTTTGTGGGGGGGGCGACTCAGAAACTCAAGCTCGCACCATCCTATTGAATTTCTTTTTGCATCTGTCGCAACTTTCTTCCCATGTCCGGCATGGTTTCAGAGAGAATCACTTGCTTTACCGCGATAACAGCATGGAGAAGAAGTTGGCGCTGATCATGTTCGCGGCCTGCCTGCTGTTGGGCCTCGCGTTTGCCGCACCTGCTGCTAACAGCGACGAATTCGAGGAGCTTCAGTAAGTCAGTGTGATTCTTGCGCGTTCCCAAATTGATTCGTTTTTTAGATTCAGAAATATTGTATTTTTCAAGACGTCAGTTGACCGGCAGCCAAGGAAGACCTCTGACCACGCGCATGGATACGCACGCAGGCACACTCTCGCTCTTCCTATTACACACCGGTCTGTGCCTTCTGGGTTGGCCCTCAAGGCTCGTGAATCGCGCGGAAAGTCCCAGACCAATGTTTTCGTGCTCAAATCCAGGGATCTGTATAGCGCGGTAGTCGCGATGCAGAGTAGAATTGAGTACAAAGCTCCCGAATTGAAAGAGAAACTGTGTATTAGGACAATTTTCATTGTATGACATGCTTGTTCGCATGCGTTTCCACCGTTTTCAACTGCTTTGGGGGTTCAGTCAGGTGTCAATACGAGATAAACTCACTGGCGTATGCCAAGGGAAAAAGTTATTAGTTCGAGAGAACCATCATCGTCGATCGGCTCGCAATCAAAGCTGGTCTGCTGTTTGAATAGGTGGATTGTCTTACCTGCACTGCAAATACGAGGGACGAGCTTAAGTGTCAGCCAGTCGCCCTGCAGAGCAACCACTTCAGAATTCATTTCCGATCTCTTTTAGAGATTCTGGAGAATTCCAACAGTTTTTTTGCCAGTCCTGTTCGGCGTCCCCCACCCCCATGCAGTATTTTCCGTTCAGCTCGGATTGCTTTTTTCAATTTTCTTCTTTTTTTAATTTGAGCCTTGCGCTTGCCAGAGAGGGAAGCAAGAGGAAGCCCCAACTGTTCAGCACGTTGAGCGACTTGAGGCGCTTGAGAAGAGACGAGAATCGAAGACAGGATCTCATTAGCTGGACGGCGGCTGAGCCTCTGTAATCCTCCGGGTCACAGGAACCCGAAGGTCCTTCGACATCGATGCACCGCCTTATCGGAAGCCACGTTAGCAAATTTCATGCCGCATGCTCGCCAATTTTTAAGGCTTCTCCAGGATCAGTTCAGATGAGATAAGGAAAACAAATTTTCTTGGTGATACAAATTTTGATAGCGATCGACCAGCCATGCTCCATGGCTTAGACCACAGGTGGTGGGACATAAACCACCTAGCCTATTATACCATCTGGATGTCTATCATGGAGTGCCAGTAGACTTACTGAAGGATCTGTTAGTTCAATAGAGTGATCCACTGTACTGCGGTCTCTCTGCAGAGCCGTGAAGCGCCTGAGCTCCGATCATCGCATTGCCGACCTTCTGGCCTCCCTGGGCGGTGCGGGCACCGGCGGTGGCCAGTACGGCATCGACCTCAATGCCAGGTGAGGCTTTGCAGGACTGCTGCTCTCTAATATACTCGTAATGTCCTATGCAGGCAAGTTGCTAGCCGAGTAGCTGCTAGTTAAGCAGAGTTGACCACGGTTAGTACGCAGCTGACTGCGTCAATCCCTCCCACTGAGGCAGCCATTTAATCAGGCTGTTCTTCCAGTTCACTCTGCTGCTCTGATAGGGCAGCAGCTCCAAGTTGCGGTAGAAATGCAGGGTAGAAGCAAGGACGGGAGACTTTGGTTCTGAGAAAAGTCATAAGATCCTGGTTTTACCCGAAAAATACAATACGGAGATGGAGCTTTTAAATTTTTCAACACAAAAATAATAACAGCTGACGAGATTGATTGAAGATCGTGGATGTTGTCTAAAAAAGTATTTAAAAAGAAGTTCCCCATCCTACTTAAGTAGTCCTTAGGTTGGAGCACAGATACTAAAATAACTAGATGAGCCACTCAGGCATATATACATAGTAAAACTGCTTTCTACTATCAGTTCAGTAGCAAAGAAGAAAATATAAGCTATTTTATAAAAATAAAAGCAGCTGAAATGACTTTTGATAAGTTTAGAAGCCCAAGCTTGCAGGCGTAAACAACTTGCTAATTGGTTCAGCCATAATGTACATTAGCCAGTCCACTGAAATGTACATAGCAGCTTTAGACTGGAATTCCAAGAAAGGCGATAAAAATTGCGGCGGGGCGGGGGGGTAGTGTGGTAAGGCACGGTTGGAGGGTTTAAGCTGGGAGGGGGGTAAGAACCGATAAAGGAGCCTTGGCTTAAAAATACATTAAAATGCTTCTGTTTAATTTACTACTGAACTGAAAGTAGCTTACACGCAAATGTGCTGAGTGGCCCATCTGGTTATTCTAGTAGCTGTCCATAGTACTGTAGAACGGGTACAAGTGTGGTTTTAAAATGTTTTTTTAGACAAACAATGCAAATTTTCAGTACGAATCGTAGGGCACGCCTCATCATTTCATTTTTCATGTCGTCAATTCAGCGGCAGACGGAAGCGAAGCAGCGGCGGCCTGCCTTGAGACTGCGGCGTCCTGAGAAGCGGCGCCTTGTGAACTGTCACTTTTGCCCCTCTTCCCTCACCGAACCGAGCGATGCCCACCCGCCTCCTCAAAACCCCTCTGTCTCGCGTGTGAAGGGTCCGTGCGATGAACTGAGACGCCTGCCGGAAGCTGAATCGAACATCCGCGTGACGACAGCTTTGATTTCCGTTTAATAAAACTGGACGGCTGCAAATTTATCAATCTGGCAGTAAAACAAATTTGTTGGCCCAGTTTTTTCGTTATAATTCGAATTTGCATTGGTTGCGTGATGACCAATTGAATGGGCGGAACCGAGCACACTGAGCATAAGCTCGATAAATTCACTTCAAGCAGTTTGAAACTTGGTACTGCAGGCAAAGCTATACGAGTTCAGGTTCATGTCCTTTCTATACAGTCTAGCAAAAGCTTAACGAAAGATTATGGGACATCGGCAACGGGCAAGAATGCAGTTGTGTCCACGCTCTAGATGTACTTCGCAAAGGTCTGCTGCTCGAATTTTGTGAAATGGACTTTTACGAGACGAGCGTACCTTAGACAAACCCACAGCTACTAGAATAAGATGGGCCACTCAGCACATTTGCGTGTAAGCTACTTTCAGTTCAGTAGTAAGTTAAACAGAAGCATTCTAATGTATTTTTCAAGCCAAGGCTCATTTATCGGCTCTTACCCCCCTCCAGCTTGAACCCTCAACCGCGCCTTTCCACACGGGGGCGCTTCATAAGACCTAAATTTCACAACGCCTAAAGCACGTGACTTCACATCACCTAAATTTCATAACGCCTAAATTTCACAACGCCTAAAATCGAAAATGCAGCCTCCTTCACAACGCCTAAATTTCACAACGCCTAAAATTTCTGCACGCTCCTTCATATCGCCTAAATTTCATATCGCCTAAATTTCATAACGCCTAAAACCGAAAATGCATCCTACTTCACATCACCTAAATTTCATATCGCCTAAATTTCACAACGCCTAAAAATCTGCATGCTCTTTCATATCGCCTAAACTTCATATCGCCTAAATTTCATAACACCTAAAACTGAATGTGAAGGAGAGAAGCAAAGATTTTAGACGTTGTGAAATTTAGGCGATATGAAATTTAGGTGATGTGAAGGATGCTGCATTTTCGGTTTTAGGCGTTGTGAAATTTAGGCGATGTGAAAGAGCGTGCAAATATTTTAGGCGTTGTGAAATTTAGGCGATATGAAATTTAGGTGTTGTGAAGTGTGGTGGTTTTAGGCGTTGTGAAATTTAGGTCTTATGAAAGCGTCCCTTCCACACTACCCCCCACCCGCCTCAATTTTTAATTGCCTTTCTCGAAATTCCAGCCTAAGCTGCCATGTACATTTCAGTGAACTGGCTAATTTACATTACTGCTGAACCAATTAGCAAGTTGTTTACGCCTGCAAGCTTGGGCTTCTAAACTTATCAAAGTCATTTCAGCTGCCTTTTTATAAAATAGCTTATGTATTCTTTTTTGGTACTGAACTGAAAGTAGAAAGCAGTTTTACTAAGTATATGTGTCTGAGTGGCCCATCTTGTCATTTTAGTATCTATGGACAAACCCGGCTGAAATATCTTTAAAACTTTGGTCACTTAACAAACTTGTTTACTTCAAAGATTAAGAAACTTGGGAACTGAGCTAGGAAAACAAATGCACACTAATTGCTTGATTTGCAACATTTGAAAGAGCATATGGTGAGATACATGTAGTGTCAGTTTAGTGTTGAGAAACACAAAAAAAACTTCCTATCAACATGCAGCCTCAAGGGAAATTTTGCACGATTTTGCAAGCGTAGCTTTCTTCTACTGAAAGTCGTGTATTTCGCGTAATTGTACATTTCAGTTTCTTGGTTAGAAATGATCTAGTTAGATACTGTGCTCATGTAAACGAACTCACATGGAGAAATGTTGCGCGTTCAATGTTTTTCTCGCCAGATCTCTCCGCTCAGCGCTGATCTCTTTATCTGAACGGCTCTTATCAACGGCAATTATGAAATAAAATCGACAGAGTTTTAGGCTACAGGGGCCCCAGCCCAGCCTAGTGCAGAGTGTGACTCTTACATGAGCCTAAAAACATGAAAACTGACGAACGCCGCTTCTGGTTCTGCTTCGCGGCGCTGCAGCTGTCACTCTGCCTGGCTGCCGCGCCTCTGGCCTGGCTGTCCGTCAGCCTGGCCAATGACGTGCCAGCTGTTATCGTTACGGCCGTCGGTGCCGCTCTGTGCTTGGCCTCCGTAGCTTTACTGTGCTCG
>NIVC01002193.1:45000-194763 GCA_002269645.1 Macrostomum lignano | reverse complement strand
GACACTAAACTGTAGACTCAGCGGACTTACCGATCTCTCCTTGTGGCAGAACAGCTTTTTTGTGCTTTTTCCCCCAAGATAATTTCGCTTATTTATATCCAAGTTACCACGCTGTCAAAAAAATTTGAATGAATTTGTCTGCCTGCTTTTTTGTCAGTTAAAACGTTTTCTTCTTTGTCTCTCACAGAAAACGACATACAATAAATTGTTTATTTAACTTTGAAAATTTACTCTCACTGTCTAAGTATGTATTTTATACGTTGCTATAAGTGTTGTTTTGTTTTTTGGTGTCTTTCAGTTTCGCACACTTTCTCTCTCGCTACTACTCATAAGTAATCGCATTGTCTTTGGCTTTGTGTCTTGCTGTCTCGGCTTGCTTTGGCTGAGTGTCTCATCATTCAATCAATTCTCCCACATCCCCAGGTGATGTCACCGATTCTCCCGCCATCCTCAGGAGAGGTCAACGATTCTCCCGCATCCTTAGGTGATGTCACCGATTCTCCCGCATCCTCAGGTGATGTCACCGATTCTCCCGCATCCCCAGGTGATGTCACCGACTCTCCGGCATCCCCAGGTGATGTCACCGATTCTCCCGCATCCCCAGGTGATGTCACCGATTCTCCCGCATCCCCAGGTGATGTCACCGACTCTCCGGCATCCCCAGGTGATGTCACCGATTCTCCGGCATCCCCAGGTGATGTCACCGACTCTCCGGCATCCCCAGGTGATGTCACCGACTCTCCGGCATCCCCAGGTGATGTCACCGACTCTCCGGCATCCCCAGGTGATGTCACCGACTCTCCGCATCCCAGGTGATGTCACCGCTCTCCGCATCCCCAGGTGATGTCACCGACTCCCGCATCCCCAGGTGATGTCACCGACTCTCCCGAATCCTCAGGTGATGTCACCGACTCTCCCGCATCCCCAGTGATGTCACCGACTCTCCCGCATCCCCAGGTGATGTCACCGACTCTCCCGCATCCCCAGGTGATGTCACCGACTCTCCCGAATCCTCAGGTGATGTCACCGACTCTCCCGCATCCCCAGGTGATGTCACTGATTTTGTTTTGTCAACTATCCTTATTATTTGCTTATGCGTTATGCTCCACTTATTCGAATACCTCGTATTTTGTCACAGTGTGTGGCTTGAGCAATCTGTAGGATCTAAAAACGCTTCTATCGTTTTTGAAATTCACAGCAAAGACCATAAATAATATTCCTGAGAAGAAAGTATATTTTCTTAGAGAACTTCTGATAGCTTGTCTCTGCTCATTTGTCTGTTGCTTTTTGTTTCCCACCTCTGCTTTGTAGACTGAAGCAGATTCCTTACCCGCCGAATAGGGCTTTTTTCTGCCACAATTTAACATATTTAACATATAAAAGAGTGAATCCTTCAGTTACAAATTGGCTGTCATTTGCCGCTTGGCCAAATAGCCAGTCTGCTTTTTGTAGTGTCCTCATTAATTTATTCTAAACAGTGCACTTCTTCAGATCCTTATTTCCAGACCAAAGCTTCTGCTCTTTTCAATTAGGATTTTTTGCGCCTCACAATGAATTGCTAACTGTATAAACGTACTCGTATGTCCTTGATATCTGTCTCACCGTCTCAAAGTTTATTAATATAATAAATAATATGTTATAACTATTTAATAATATAATTTAATATTTTCCGTCTGCCTGCGTCATATGCTGGGATACAGGCAAACTTTGTGCACTGATACACAAATAATTGCAACATGGCATTATTGTGAGCTGTGCGGCTCTTTCCAATGGATTGTTCTTCATTTCAGGTCTTTAGTTGTCCTCAACTTGACCCCACCGCCTCCCCTGTTAACCCCACCGCCTCACCTGTTTACCCCAACCGCCTCACCTGTTAAACCCAACCGCCTCCCCTGTTAACCCCACCGCCTCACCTGTTAATCCCACCGCCTCACCTGTTAACCCCACCGCCTCACCTGTTAACCCCAACCGCCTCCCCTGTTAACCCCACCGCCTCACCTGTTTACCCCAACCGCCTCACCTGTTAAACCCAACCGCCTCCCCTGTTAACCCCACCGCCTCACCTGTTAACCCCAACCGCCTCACCTGTTAACCCCAACCGCCTCCCCTGTTAACCCCACCGCCTCACCTGTTTACCCACCGCCTTCCCTGTTTACCCCATCGCCTCCCCTGATTACCCCACCGCCTCACCTGTTTACCCCACCGCCTCCCCTGTTTACCCCTCGGCCTCAGCTGTTCCGCATATCACTGCACAAGTAGTATATTGCTAGCATTCTATCAGACTCCGGTGCTGCAATTGCCATTTGTACTTATTGTTATTATCAGATCCTAAATCGAATAAATCAGCCCTGTCTTCCCTTCAGTTGCAGTCAGTGCTCCCGAAGTATGAGACTGGGAAGCAAAAGGGGAAATATGAGTTGCTCCCCTTCTCGTGTTGCCCAAATCGGGTGGGGTCACCCGGCCACAACATGCGGGTAGCCATCGCGGTCGATAATTTCCCTGCCGACACTGCATTCCGTTCAGTGCGACATTTCCGACAGGCTACCTGGGCTGGGAGGAGGGGTCGATGAGCGGGCTTAAGATTGATTGCTGATCTGATGACGCGCAAGCATCAAACACGTGTGGGCGGCATTGACTAAAATGTGTGTACTTTTAAATAAGTGCTGTAGCTGATTTGAAGTACAGGTGCTTAGCATGTATGCAGAAATTAGTCCGTTACTTCTGTGCTCGGCCTCAAACACGAGTGCCACTGGTACCAAAAGAGTATTGTGCATGGCATAGGCATTAAGACAAATAATTAGACAAACGGAGAATGTCCCCTAGTCTATGAGTTTTCGCTCTTATCGGCAATTGAAATACCATACTCGTACATGTATATTTGACTGATAGTGCTTTTTTCGTATTCCACTACCACAAAACTGCTCTCGGCCATGACAATAAAGCCAATAAAAACACTACCACAGAACTGCTCTCGGCCATAGACAAATGAAGCCAATAAAAACACTACCACAGAACTGCTCTCGGCCATAGACAATGAAGCCAATCATAAACTCTACCACAGAACTGCTCTCGGCCATAGACAATGAAGCCAATCATAAACTCTACCACAGAACTGCTCTCGGCCATAGACAATGAAGCCAATCGAGTTGATAAGAAGACGATCAGGAGGAGAATTTCAAAGCAAATATTCTTGCCACAGATCTTTATTTCTACATTTGATACCGAATTTTAATAGAATTCTCTACCTGATTGGGTGTATAAGCTATGATTGAGTGTAGTTTAAATACCTGAAACTCCTATTGGTCCTTGCATTCATCGCAACGTAATTGGTTGATGACTATAACTAAAAAAATCAATGCGAGAGCATTATTTAATTTATAGCTTTTGAAAATATTGATTTTCCGCGATTCACATCGGGTGTGTATTGAGTTCTTGCTGTATTTGAGCACTCAAGCAACTCCGTATGAGATGTGAGAACAATCCTTAACTCAAAAATAGGAAAAATATCTGGGCAAAATAGACACAAAAGCCAAGCCCAGTAAGCGTTTTAAATTGCAGTATTGTCCAGTATTTTCAAAGCAAGTTTGCCTTTGTATGGGTAAGATAGAATTGGCAGATTTTGTTAGTCCGCTCCTTAATTAATCTCCTTCAAGGCCTGCGGTTTCCGCTGCTGCTGTTTCACTGACAACTGCAATGCAATGATGGATAGGTTGATGTTGCCTGATATGTTGCGAATGTCCAGATTCTATAATCCCTTGACCCGACTCAATAATCCTATGACCCAAATTCTAAATTCCTTTGACCCAGATTTATATAATCGATCCCTTGACTCAGATTCTATAATCCCATGACCCAAGATTCTGTAATCCCATGAACCAGATTCTATAATCTCATGACCTAGATTCTATAATCTCATGACCCAGATTCTATAATCCCATGACCCAGATTCTACAATCCCATGACCCAGATTTTCTAATACCATGACCCCGATTCTATAATCCCATGACCCCGATTCTATAATCCCATGACCCAGATTTTCTAATACCATGACCCCGATTCTATAATCCCATGACCCCGATTCTATAATCCCATGACCCAGATTTTCTAATACCATGACCCCGATTCTATAATCCCATGACCCCGATTCTATAATCCCATGACCCAGATTTTCTAATACCATGACCCCGATTCTATAATCCCATGACCCCGATTCTATAATCCCATGACCCAGATTTTCTAATTCCATGACCCCGATTCTATAATCCCATGACCCCGATTCTATAATCCCATGACCCAGATTTTCTAATCCATGACCCCGATTCTATAATCCCATGACCCCGATTCTATAATCCCATGACCCAGATTTTCTAATCCCATGACCCCGATTCCATAATCCCATGACCGAGATTCTATAATCGCATAGCCTAGATTCTATAATCCCATAAACCATATTCTATCATCCCATGACATAATTCTATAATTCCATGACGAACTTTCCATAATTCCATGACCCAGATTCCATAATCCCATGACCCATATTCTATCATCCCATGACCCACTTTCCATAATCCCATGACCCACGTTCCATAATCCCATGACCCAGATTCTATTGTTGTGCAATCGTGCCCTTTCTCGCCCTCCTGCCCCGCCCCAACCCTCCAGTCTGCCCCACCCCTCCAATCAATAATCAATGCGTACGCCGATCACGCCACCCGCCCCACCTCCCCTGCTGTACCGTACATTTGTTCTTAAGGTATATTCATGTACGCGTAGGACCAATGAAAAATATATAGTCGCTGTCTGGAGGGCAGACTCCTCCCTTGCGCGCGTTGGTCCGCCTCCGTTGGCTATTGACTAAAACGACTCGTCGATCTACCATAAAAAGTGCACGGCGAATTGCATCGGCTACGGTGTGTAAGTTCGTGTTCGCGATTTACTGTCCTTTTTCTGCTTCTCCCTAGGGCGCGGGACGGGAGCTCTGACTGGGGACCTGGGGGTCGCAGCTTCCCGACAGGTTAAAGCTGTAGGCGTTGCTCCGGAGGACGGGGCTCACAACACTATCATCCCATGACCCACTTTCCATAATCCCATGACCCAGATTCAATAATCCCATGACCCAGATTCCAAAATCCTATGACTCAGATTCAATAATCCAATGACTCCGATTATATCATCCTATGACCCAGATTCAATAATCCCATGACCCACTTTCCATAATCCCATGACCCACTTTCTATAATCCCATGACCCACTTTCCATAATCCCATGACCCACTTTCTATAATCCCATGACCCACTTTCCATAATACCATGACCCACTTTCCATAATCCCATGACCCACTTTCCATAATCCCATGACCCACTTTCCATAATCCTATGACCCACTTTCCATAATCCCATGACCCACTTTCCATAATCCCATGACCCACCAGCACGAACCTTCAGCCTTATCGGTCTCGGATGCAAGGACCACTGAAGTCACTTTGTTAAACTTAAGTTGTCCTTGCTCTGATGCCGCAGCTTCACCCATCACCTGCTGGTCCTCGTCTGGCTGGATTGCCGCGGCCGGCTCCGGCTCCTGCGGGCTCTCCGGCGCCGAGTCCGAGCTGTGCCCCGAGTCGTACGGGTGATGGCGCTGCTGATGCTGGGAGACTCGCTCCGTTGGAGTCGATGGCGGCGGTGACAGCATTCGATGCTCTGGTAGCGGCTTCTCCATTTGCAACTGTTGCTCTGCGATGAGATTTTAGGGATGGCTATGAGATACTGAGATGAGATTTTAGAATGATGGCCCATGAGATACTGAGATAAGATTTCATTGATGACTATGAGATACTGAGATGAGATTTTGGAGATGGCTATGGGATACTGAGATGAGATTTTAGATTTGGCTATGGGATACTGGATGAGATTTTAAATTTGGCTATGAGATTTTTAGAATTGGCTGTAAGATTCTGAGATTAGATTTTAGTGATGGCCCATGAGATACTGAGATGAGATTTTAGAGATAGCTTTGAGATCCTTAGATGAGATTCTGATATAACCCATGAGATACTCAGACTGGCCGCAAGCAAACACTTTGAACCAGGCAACTCACTCATCTTCAGCCGGTGTCTGGACAAAGTTGCTGCCTTGATGAGCGCTCGCAGGTCCTGGCACTCAAGGTCCCTGTTGGCCAGTTCCGTCTGCAGCTTTCGCAGCCTCTCAGCGCCGGCGGCTTCAACTTGATGCTGACTATTGAGCAGCTGAATGAGCCGCTGCTTTTCGGTGTAGCTCAGGCCTGCATTGCAGCGGTGTGCCTGAGTTACGCGAAGTCATTTTTACCTGAACAAATGCTCTATGAAGCGGCTCACCTCGGCAGAGCTGCACGGTCCTGCTTAGCCGAGCCGCCACCAGCAGCGCTAGCAGGTCTCGCAGCAGTTTTTTGGCACCGCTGAAGTGCAGCCCGAAATTTACCAAGCAGCTGCCGATGCACACGCAACAGTCGAAGGCCTTGGTTGAGAAAAGGGTCACGGTTTTTTCTAGTTTTGATGCTGCAGAGTGGATGCTGGACGAGTCAGGAGGGCGGAGGAGTGAGGTGGGTGGAGGAGTGAGGTGGGTGGAGGAGTAAGGTGGGTGGAGGAGTGAGGTGGGCGGAGGAGTGAGGTGGGCGGAGGAGTGAGGTGGGCGGAGGAGTGAGGAGGGCGGAGGAGTGAGGAGGGCGGAGGAGTGAGGTGGGCGGAGGAGTGAGGAGGGCCGAGGAGTGAGGTGGGCGGAGGAGTGAGGAGGGCGGAGGAGTGAGGTGTGTGGAGGAGTGAGGTGGATGGGTTAGTGAGGTGGTTGGAGGAGTGACGTGGGCGGAGGAGTATGGTGGGCGGAGGAGTGAGGTGGGCGGAGGAGTGAAGTGGGTGGAGGAGTGAGGTGGGTGGAGAAGTGAAGTGGTTGGATTAGTGAGGTAGATGGAGGCGTGAGGTGGGTGGAGGAGTGAGGGCTTGCTTATCAGCTGAGGTTTTGTTTAACATGGTAAAAGTTTGAATTAGGATTCGAATAATAGCATATTTGTCGTCAAATCCAAGTCTCACATCCAAAGCAAGCAGCCGTCGATGTTTCATCAGATTTCTGCCATTTCGCCAGACGCTCTACAAAACAATATTTTTATATATAAGAGGCGGAAACGTGAAAGCATGACGACAAACGAATGTACTCACCTCAATGACGAAGATTACGCTGAATATGAGAACAGCCGTGAAAAACTGATTCCTGCCCTGTTGCCATTTCGGTGGAGCAGTGACCGTATCTGGAAATCATTTTTGTCCCGAAATATTGAAATGGATTATTTTAATCAATTCTAACTGTTGGTTTCCTTCTTGCACCAACTGTAATTCTTACAGTTTTTATTTCCAGAGGACTCGCCGCTGGAGGCATCCAGTGCGAGCTGGTGGGTCACGAGCGCCAGGTCTGCGAGCACCAGCCCGGCGGTGAGGCATTCTAGGCGGCTGCTCCGCATGCTGAGCACCTCCTCGGTGTCACCGCTCCTGCAAGCGTGTGGGCGTGACGCGGTTTCCAGGGAATTTATATATCTGTTAGTTGTTTATGCTATTCGGTTCTGCACCAGCTCACTGCGATTCTGTATCATTGAACTGCTCATGCACACTGTTCTATGGGGATTCTGTATCATTGAACTGCTCATACACACTGTTCTATGGGGATTCTGTATCATTGAACTGCTCATACACACTGTTCTATGGGGATTCTGTATCATTGAACTGCTCATACACACTGTTCTATGGGGATTCTGTATCATTGAACTGCTCATACACACTGTTCTATGGGGATTCTGTATCATTGAACTGCTCATACACACTGTTCTATGGGGATTCTGTATCATTGAACTGCTCATACACACTGTTCTATGGGGATTCTGTATCATTGAACTGCTCATACACACTGTTCTATGGGGATTCTGTATCATTGAACTGCTCATACACACTGTTCTATGGGGATTCTGTATCATTGAACTGCTCATACACACTGTTCCATGGGGATTCTGTATCATTGAACTGCTCATACACACTGTTCCATGGGGATTCTGTATCATTGAACTGCTCATACACACTGTTCCATGGGGATTCTGTATCATTGAACTGCTCATACACACTGTTCCATGGGGATTCTGTATCATTGAACTGCTCATACACACTGTTCCATGGGGATTCTGTATCATTGAACTGCTCATACACACTGTTCCATGGGGATTTTGTATCATTTAACTGCTCATACACACTGTTCCATGGGGATTCTGTATCATTGAACTGCTCATACACACTGTTCCATGGGGATTCTGTATCATTGAACTGCTCATACACACTGTTCCATGGGGATTCTGTATCATTGAACTCACTCAGCCGAAGCTCCAGAGACTCCGCCTACGCTGCTGCCCGATTGAGTCTCCATTGTTGCTGGCTGCCCTGTCTTCTCGTGCTATCCGGGATGATACTGCTCAAGATTCTTGAGATGAATCCGGGGATATCGTACCAGTTTGGCTCCTTAATCTCCGCAGCGTCAGTATAGATGAGCATCCAGAGTGGCTCGTGTGAGCGTTTCAGATGCTCAGAGCCTCATCGCGATCTCTCGAACCACGCCCGGTTTTATTCTCCCTCCCCCCTCTCTCTCAGCCTCTGCATGCTCGCTCCCTTTCATCCGTGTTGCCCGACCAACCTTAGCGCCGTGCGCCGTGCCCAAAAACTTGCCAGTGGCGCAGGCCGGCGGCCCCTCCCAACGGCAACAGTGTCTACGGATGGGCCAATAGTGGCGCTGGAGGGAGCGCTCAGACGGACAGAGAGAGAAACAGGAGGGAGAGAGAATGAAGTGATGGGTGGGGCACTTTGCTAATGGCTTATACTGTACCAGCGGCGGTGGATGCTGCTAATCCCACACGGATTTATGCGACTGGGATCTTTATAGCTTCCTGTCGAATCTCGAATTTCGAATCGGAATATCGAGAGCTTGGGCTGGCCTGTCGAGGCTGGATAAAATCGTCCACGATTTCGGTCTCAGATTTCTCCATTTTTCCGGATGAATGATGGGTGAAATGCCGTGTTTTATAAGCTGCGGGTTATATTTAGATTTTTCTATGAAAATAATAAATATTTTGAATCTGTGGCCTCAGATGGTAAATTGGTGTTTGTTAAAAATTTGATTCGAATATGACTGTCGAATTTAAAAGCCCGTCAGTTGCTTCTGGTTTGTGCCATAGACTAGCCAGCATTCTCTGGGCTTTGCTTGACTTCTGTGTCCAAATTAAAAGCCCGCAGTTCAAACTAGAACGCAAAAAGCTATAAATTGCACAATGTACGAGCGTATAAAAAACGAAAGCAGCACAATGGAATTCATAATAATCCATTGAATACAAAATAATTCAATACATAATTTATAATTAGGCCTCATGTGACTCATTTTGTCTCTTTGTCTTAAATACGGCTTCATATAATTAATCAGCCGGCCTGCAACGAACGCGTTGTACTTAATGCACAGAATTTTTTGTTGTTATTTATTGTCACCGATTCTTTTGCAAAACTCTTTCCTAGAACTCACTAATTTTAGATTACTTAGTACTTATACGAGCGTGTGTATCTATGCATACATGCGTCAAGGACCACTGTAGTAGAAGCACTCTGCCAACACGAACCCCACTACTACAGTGGTCCTTGGTATACGCAATGTTGAATGTTAAAATTTGAAAAAACTTTTTTCAATTAGAAGTCCCTATATGCAAGCAAGTTAAGGTCTTTTAATTTAGTTAGGAATGTTTCTGAATTTACCAGATATCAAATAACTTAAGTTAGAAAACTATTGAAAGTAAAAAACTATCAATCTAAATGTTGAAATAGTTTTTATTCTTAACAATTTAACAAACACGTACGTGAACTACATGGTGCATAAACGATTCTTTAATTATTTAAAAGTGAAGTAAAAAATTGCTAAATCCGATGTTAATCGAACTCTAAAAATTTAGAAACTGTAGTAGGCTTTAAAACAATATAGCAAAATTTAGAATACAAAACACGAATTAAGATGGGCTTGTGACGATAGGAACTGTCTTGCTTCGTTTCGTTCGTCCAACGGTTTTAAGTTGCGGAAAAAGTTATACATTAAAACAAAACCTACTTTTTTCTCTGTGTCTTTGCGACTAGATTTCATTTTAAGAAAATATTATTCATATGTATACAGGTTTTATACGAACTTAATTAATCATTAAAGCAAAAAAGTACACATAACCTATGGAAACCAATACTAACGAGACTGTTTGAATCTTGCATTGAAATTATTTGTTCCGAAAATCGTCGCACAACAGAAGATTCATTCAATTCCAACTTACAATAGTATATAGAACACCTGTATAAAGCGTTCAAAGTAAGTGCACAAAGGCACTGAAATGACTGAGGTAAGATTTTTTACTTATAGAATTTTTCTTCCATTTTTTCCAAGAGTGAAATTTTATTCTGAAAAGAGAACTATTTTTAAAAATTAAGAAAATTTATCTTTAAAGATTTATTAACCAAGATTTATTAACCAACAAGACCAAAATTAATCTAACCCAAAACCAAAATCTGGATTAAAAAGATACAATACTATATTGTAAAATTGCTGAGACTGAAATTACCAAGACATTGTTTGATAATAATGTCCATGATGTATCGATAAATGCTAAGAGCTTGTTCCTGATGCTTCCAGTTTCCAGTTTTCTGATGCTTTTCTTAATCGGTCAATCATGTAAATGTCATTAATGCACAGTTTCATAAAATAACAATATAGACAAACATACATTATATTTTAAACAATTTAGATATATTTGCTTATCTGAATAAATGTGATTATTATTTGTATGCCACCTTATGAAATCACGATTGCTACGAATGGCTACAATTTTTGCTGGCAAGGAAATAATTTTGAATATATGAAAGCAAACATCGTCAACTTATAGAATTAAAGGATAGCTGGTACTTTATAATCAACTTTAAGAATTTAAACCATACTAACTTGTTCACAGGAGAAGGAGGACCGAAAGGAAAAGGGTATGATGGATGACTCAGCGTTCGACACGCTTGAGAAAGACTTCCAGGAAGTGCTGCAGGAGCTGCAGGGCAACAAAGGCCTGGACAAGTTCAAACTCGAATACGAGAAGCTGATGCGCGCCCTGCAAAAGAGCCACGAAAGCGAAAAGCGACTGATGCAGAAGTGCCGCGAGCTCAAGGCTGAAATTGTGGCCAACTCGGCCAAGATGACCTCTGCATTGAAACTCTCAGAGGAAGACCAGGCTACCATTGCTTCGCTGAAAAAGGAGATCGAGAAAGCCTGGAAGATGGTGGACGCTGCTCACGACAAAGAGGCCCGAGCTCGCGACACTATCCAGAGCTTGAAACTGGAAATCGCCAATCTCAGCAAGCTGGTGGAGCAGGGTGCAGGCTTAACCTCTGGTCAGGATCAGAACGTCAGCGAGCTGCTTGAGGCAAAGGAGGAGCTTACGAAGCAGCGCGACGAACTCATGCAGCAGAACAGCCATCTGAGAGATGAGCTTGAAGAGAACAAGTCGCAAAAGCTGCGGCTGGAGACGGACCTGACCGACTGTCAGACGAAGGTGGCCGAGCTGGAGCAGGAGATCCAAACCAAGAACAGCGAGGCCACCCGCGAGCAGCGCAAGAAGGAGAAAATGGAGCGCGATCTCAAACAGGCGAAAGCGGAAGCCGAGGCTAAAGAGGGCGAGATTCAAACTCTGCGATCTCGGCTGGCCGGGGTGACCCAGGAGAACAAAACCCGAGAGGAGGAGATCCGAGCGACCAAAGCCGAGCTGGAGAAGGCCCAGCGGCACCAGCACTTCCTGGAGACCAAGATCAAGGATGACACAATGGTACTCAACGATCAGCGTCAGCGGGTGCAGCAGCTCATCGGAGACAACCAGTCGAAGACTCTAGAGCTCAAGGTGAGTTAATGGTCTAAAATAATTACCTGATATTCTATATTTAAAATAAAATATTCAAAGCAGGAATAAACATTTCCACTGTCTTACCAACAACACAGCAACGCGAGGACGAAGTGAATTCGCTGAAGAGTGAAATTCAAAAGCTCGTGCGAGTTCGCGAGACGACGCTACGAAAGCTGCGCCTCACCGAGGACAACAAAAGCAACCTGGAAGGCCAGAGAGAACAGCTCAAGAATGAGATTCACGGCATGGAGAAGGGTAAGACCAGGCTTTGAATGCATGAACTGGTTTAGAGGACCAGTTCCTACAAAAAGAGATTCTATCACGCGCTAACACCGTCCCATCATCATTGTGCAGAGATGGACCTGATCAAGAAGGCCAACGAACAGGACAAGAAGGTTGTCGACGAGCTGACCAGAGAGCGCGACATTCTCAACAAAAATCTCATCAAGGCGGCCAACGCCACGGAGAAGCAGCGCGGCATGGTGAAGCTGCACGAGGCCTCGAAGAAAACTCTGGAGCAGGAGATTGAGAACTACAAAGATGAGGCGCAGAAACAGCGGAAGATCATCTACCAGTTGGAAAAGGAGCGAGATCGGTACATCAACGAGGCCTCAGACCTGACGCAGAAGGTGCTACAGCATATGGAGGATGTGAAGGTGCGCGAAATGCAGATCTTCGACTACAAGAAGAAGATTGCCGAGGCCGAGACTCGCCTCCGGCAGCAGCAGAATCTGTACGAGGCCGTCCGCAGCGACCGAAACCTGTACAGCAAGAACCTGATCGAGGCCCAGGATGAGATCACGGAACTGAAGCGGAAGCACAAGATCATGTCGCACCAGATTGACCAGCTGAAGGAGGAGACGGCCATGAAGGACGGCCAGCTGGTCAAGGAGAACATGGAGCGACAGAAGGTGGAGAAGGAGAAGGACCAGCTCAGCAAAGAGCTGCAGGCTATGAAAAAGCTGCACAAGGAGAACAGCGACTACATCGAGGCTCAGGAGGTTGAGAAGAAGAAACTGACTAAGATGATCAACGAGGCGGATGCCGAGAGACTTCGCCAGAAGAAGGAGCTGGACAAGCTGGTCAGCGAGAGGGACATCCTCGGCACGCAGCTGGTTCGTCGCAACGACGAGCTGGCCCTGCTGTACGAGAAGATCAAGATCCAGCAGTCGCTGCTGAACAAGGGCGAAGTGCAGTACAACCAGCGCTTGGAGGACATTCGCGTGCTGAAACTGGAGATCAAGAAGCTGCGCAGAGAGAAGGCGCTTCTCCAGCGGACTGTGCACAATGTTGACGAGCTGCGCCGGGAGGTCTACCACCTGCAGAAGGAGTTACTGAGGGAGCGGACCAGGTGCAAGGCGCTCGAAGAGGAGCTGGAGAATCCGATGAATGTGCACCGCTGGCGCAAGTTGGAAGTGAGTTCTCATAATCGTTTTGCCACTTGAATTGTCTCTTTTGGTCCATTATTTACTGCCAATTTTGCTTCTTTAACTGAAATACACTCAACAATCTCCAAATCTACAGGGCAGCGACCCATCCACGTACGAGATGATCCAAAAGATTCAGACGCTGCAGAAGCGCCTGATTCTCAAAACGGAGGAAGTTGTGGAGAAAGAGCTACTTATTCAGGAAAAGGAGAAGCTTTACATTGAACTAAAGCACATCTTGGCTAGACAGCCGGGACCAGAGGTTGCTGAGCAGCTGTCAATCTATCAGCAGACGCTGAGGGACAAGACCAAGCAAATGAAGGTGAGTCGCTGGAATGTATTTTGTGTTTATACATCGTTTCTCCTTTAAAAGTCAATAATACTGATTACTACCTCCCGCTTCTACTGAAACACTTGCGACAGTAGCCAGATAAGAAAGAGACTCTTAAATTTAAACTCCACGCTTTATATCCCAACACCCAACAGGCCATGGCCGCCGAGACAAACATGTACGAGTCGCAGATCAAGGAGTACAAATACGAAATTGAGAAGCTGGCCCGCGAACTGCAGGAGGTGAAGAAGAAATACTTCCAGCAGAAGAAGAAAGAGCAGGCTGTACGTGAAAGAGAGCGCGCCATCGAGGCGCTGCAGATGGGCGGCGCCCCGGCAACCCGCCGATCCAGCCGCAGCGCACCGACCAGGCCAGGTTCACCGGGGGAGGCTTCAGCCTCACCAAGACGAAGGGCTGATCTGGAATATGCCATGTCATCGTAGACAAAACTCGGAGTAATATTCAAACCAA
This sequence comes from Macrostomum lignano, assembly GCA_002269645.1. NCBI lineage: Eukaryota > Metazoa > Platyhelminthes > Macrostomidae > Macrostomum > Macrostomum lignano. Next base: position 180,576 of record NIVC01002193.1, on the reverse strand, counting down.
GATACAGTAATTCAAGTACATTAAATTCCTGTCCAAATTATTTTTATAATGAGAAAGAAACGGTCTGCGATCAAGACACAAATTACATATTAACTTTTTAAATCAGCACTACCAAGGTTCTCTAGCGTTTGGTTGCAACTGTCACAGTTTGCACTTTTCGAATCGGATTTTCAACGAAGTTTCTGACCCACGCCAGATAAATAAACATCTTTGAGCAAGTCCCGACGGAGAACTATTGTTTCTGAGAAATCATAAATAAATAAACGCGTTTTTGACAACGGGAAATTTTTACCTATGTTTACCATCGCGTTAAAATTAGAGAAATATACTTGTGCTTTCAATTACTTACAGAAAAACATTTGAACATTTAGTTATGATTGCAAAGCTTAATGTTCTCAGACAGGTTTCAGGGGCGAGGGGGTCTGCCAGTCGGTGAGGTGTCGGGAGACCAAGGGGACTCAAGGTAGCAACCAAGTGAGTTCGAAATTTTAATTTTAAATTTTAATTGTTATAACATCTACGATTACCATAATTTCAGCTTGTCGGTTTTAAAAGACCTGTTCACATTGCCGCTCAGTGGCGGATCCAGGATTTTTAGGTCAGTTTGTTCAAATCAATTTTAAAATGGATCTGAACCAACTGTAAATTCATTTGAGCAACTTTTGACCCGCTGAGGAGCTACAAGCTGTAATGTGAACTCGCGTTTAAGATGCAGCCCCCTATCTATCAATTTTTGCTGGATTCACATTGCCAGCCAATATTTATGCAGCATATAGCTACATTTATCTCGCATGAAAGATAGGCAGAGATAGCTTAAGCAATAGACGAACGGCAAATGGAATGATGGATTATAGCTATATTCTCCAGGCCAGGGGGGCTGTCTTTGAAAAACCTTGAATCATAAAAACATTTGCTTAACGAGCTAAGACTGTATCACAAGATTTGTATGCATTTTTGAAAAAAAAATGGCTTTACCCTTGCGGCCCTGCTCGTAGCTGGCATGCGGGGGACTCCCGGGAGGGTGGTAGGTTTTTTGTTGGGCTTGGACCATAAAATGAGAGCTCAAGGGAGAGAAAAAATAGATAACGCTGTGTCCTAAAAACAAGGCCAAGACGATAGCTTAATAATACAATCACCTCAGCAAGCCCACTGCAGTTTTTTTACAATATTACAATTTTGAAGAAGATAAGCTGAGGTTAAAATATAAAACATGTGAAAACATGCACTTCAGTGCTTCACTTTTAAGGGTTATTGTATCGGTGTTGCTGCTAGACAGACTGTGGATTTACCGTTCATGTTTTTTTAACTGGGCATAGGGGTCTTGACGGTCGCCTCTGATTGGCTGTCGATTTGGTCGGGTTAGAAATTCGCGGAGTGGGGTGGGCTGTGCGCCAACCACCCCACCCAAGCCACTGCCAGGGGTGATCAGAAAAAGCCTCTTATCTCTATTAGCCCAAATAGTGGACTTGCGTACAAAAAGTCCAGTCCACTCCGCACGCACTGCGCTGCTGGTTGTACTCATTTTCTCAATAGTAAGAAAAATTTTGCGCACATTTCTTATTCTATAAGCAAATACGACCTAGTGGAGCACATTATGACCCTCTCCCGCGATCAATAAACCCCGCGGCCCCAAACCCACAACTGTTGCATTGACCGGCGCAGAGAGGAGAGAGAAGCAAACCCAAATCAAGAGAGAAGACAGACAGACAGACAGGAATTCCTAGACTTGTTGATTTGACTCCGATTCTGTCCAATTGCGCACACGCGTCAGTCAGATCTGTCCGGCACATATTATGCTGTAATGCTATAAACTGCTCTTATTTTCGGCCTCGCCTCGCCACCGACACTCCAATTCGCTCTGGCGCACAAATAGTACTAATTCTTTCTCTGGCCAAGATCAGCAGCATCGGTTCCGTGCCGGCCTCGCCATCCGATTGGCATAATTTCATTCAGCGGTCGGCCCACTCCATCAAGTTAGTCGGACAGAAAAGTTCGCTCTACAAAAACAGCGGCAAGGCCTTCGCTTCCACACTGTCTATATTTATTGAGACCTGCTGCAAAGAAATATTTGGAACAATAAATAACATAGAGCCATGACCGGGAGTAGCAATGGCACAAGTTTCGTAGCAGGTGATTCTGATGCAGATAACACAGCAGACCTAGCTTTGCCATTGGAGCCTGATGCTGCTTCAACTAGCACTCAGTTGGTCGCCTCGACAACGGCAGCGCCAGTTCCAGCAGCCTCGGGCTTGAATCCGACAGAGCAGCCGACTGCAGAACAGCCGGATAACACAGTTGCAGTGGCCCTGGTGGCAACCATCCTCATTGTTCTGGTGCTATTCACTGTGGCCTACGTGCTGTACCAGAAACGGAGGCGCCTGTGCAGTCGGGGCGACCGACAGGGTGACAAGGTGAGTTGAGGCTTGAGAAGGTTGAAACTGAGTTTGATTTGTGTGAACACTGGAGATTGATTTTTCAACTGAAGAGTGGCAGAGGTTTCACTGTGATATCGATATTGATGAGTGTGATTACAGAAATTGTTGTTTATTAAGAGTGCCATCGATACGATAGTGACAATGAGAGTGACGTCGATAGTTGACAATGAGAGTGTCGCCTATAGTGACTAGGAGAGTGGCGTCGATAGTGACAATGAGAGTGACGTCGATAGTGACAATGAGAGTGACGTAGATAGTGACAATGAGAGTGTCGCCTATAGTAGTGACTAGGAGAGTGGCGTCGATAGTGACAATGAGAGTGATAGTGACAGTGATAGTGACAAGGAGAGTGACGCCGAGGCGATAGTGACAATGAGAGTGACGCCGGGGCGATAGTGACAATGAGAGTGACGCCGATAGTGACAATGAGAGTGACGCCGATAGTGACAATGAGAGTGACGCCGATAGTGACAATGAGAGTGATAGTGACAGTGATAGTGACAAGGAGAGTGACGCCGAGGCGATAGTGACAATGAGAGTGACGCCGAGGCGATAGTGACAATGAGAGTGACGCCGATAGTGACAATGAGAGTGACGCTGAAAAGTGATGAGCAAAGTAACGTTGAGAGTGATATGGAGGGATTGCGCAATGAAAAAGTAACATTCCGACATTTGGGTGCGATATAGAGATGTGTATAAGTAGGAGTGGCATTGTGGATTGCATTGTGGGTGAAATTGAAAGTGTCATTGAGTGCAGAGGGACGACAGCTATTCACTTGGTATTAGGGTGTGACTTGAGGCAAAAAGCAATATTATAAAGTCAAAATCTGTGAATTGTCGAGAACTTGGAACACAGCCAGAAGAAAGCCACCCTCCTAAGCCGAACAAATCGATATTTCTAAGAAAGTTCTTCCGTTGCCTGCCTAGATTGCCACTCTGTTTGCAGAGAGGGTTTCGGAGCGATCCTAACTAATTTTCTGAACGATTTATTGGGTCTAGCAGTTATGCATGTAGATAATACCAACTGTTTCACCATTGAATGCAGCGAGACACGGAAAAGTATATTCTCTTGTATTGAGTACGCAGTTTTGTCTTGTGGGCAAAGAGATTAGCCAGCATGGTTGTGTGCGAGAGTGCCTCAATTGCATCGGCAAGTGGATCAGCCTTTACTACCTGCAGGAGCATATGGGGATTTGTTGCTCAGATGCGTGAATCGAACTAGATTTTCTTATACCATTCTAGTTGACGTGTAGGTTGACTGTATGACATGGGTATTGTAGCGGTGTCCACTGTATGACAGGGGTATTGTAGCGGTGTCCACTGTATGGCAGGGGTATTGTAGCGGTGTCCACTGTATGGCAGGGGTATTGTAGCGGTGTCCACTGTATGGCAGGGGTATTGTAGCGGTGTCCAATGTATCACAGGGGTATTTTAGCGGTGTCCAATGTATGACATGGGTATTGTAGCGGTGTCCACTGTATGACGGGGGTATTGTAGCGGTGTCCAATGTATCACACGGGTATTGTAGCGGTGTCCACTGTATGGCAGGGGTATTGTAGCGGTGTCCACTGTATGGCAGGGGTATTGTAGCGGTGTCCAATGTATCACAGGGGTATTTTAGCGGTGTCCAATGTATGACATGGGTATTGTAGCGGTGTCCACTGTATGACGGGGGTATTGTAGCGGTGTCCAATGTATCACACGGGTATTGTAGCGGTGTCCACTGTATGGCAGGGGTATTGTAGCGGTGTCCACTGTATGGCAGGGGTATTGTAGCGGTGTCCAATGTATGACATGGGTATTGTAGCGGTGTCCACTGTATCACAGGGGTATTGTAGCGGTGTCCAATGTATCACAGGGGTATTTTAGCGGTGTCCAGTGTATGACATGGGTATTGTAGCGGTGTCCACTGTATGGCAGGGGTATTGTAGCGGTGTCCACTATACGCCAGGGTTGCGGTACCCCAAATTTCAGGTATGGCATAGTTGCTAATTCAAGCCCCCGAAACCAGGCCAAGTGTCCTTTTGGCTTGGCAATTACTTTTTTTTCGCAAAATTCCTGTTCCATGCAGAAAGAGCGCAGAGTCAGTTCGAGAATGTAAAAAATGAACTGGAATTCCGTCACAGCCTTATCTCATGCGCTGGGTACATTGACCTTGCTATACATAACCTGCCTGCGGTGCGGCCGGCCAGATGGTATTGCTATGCTGATACGCAGTATTAAGTTCACACGGTTCTCACACTCTGGTTAGCTCGGTCCTTTACGAAGAGGCCCTGTGCGCTTTTCTATTATAAACAAAACAGACAGCAAGCCAGAGAGCAAGTGTAGAATGACGATTTTTGTTACATTTTTAATGCTTCTAAATTGCATTATGTATTGGAATAATCGTCGAATAGCTATTAGTCAGGAAAGGTAGCAGGAGTGCGCAACCAGCTTTCTAATTTGTAATTCGGTAGTTCTGCCAAGCTGCACAGCATGCAGCAGTAGGTTGTGGCGACTGACAGTGAGGGAGCACAATAGAGAAAACAGTGAGAAATTGAACCCTTGGCAGGCAGCCAATTTCTAAACTGTGCACCATTTAGCTAGTTAGTTAGTTAGTTAGTTAGTTAGTTAGTTAGTTAGTTAGTTAGTTAGTTAGTTTGTTTGTTTGTTTGTTTGTTTGTTTGTTTGTTTGTTTGTTTGTTAGTTTGTTAGTTAGTCAATTAGTTATTGGCCCTGACTTTCTCATCGCTAGATGTGTGCTCACTGCGTGTTTAAGCTGTGTGTCGCCTGGGTTCAGTCTTAAGTCGGTCGTAAGCTCCAGGATCAAGTGAATTTTCGTGCGCCTGAGCCCCAAATTAAAATGTGGTCACGCGCGAATTTGAATGCAGGGAATTTAGCACTAGAGTCACACGCAAGATACTTAAATCGTAGAATCGTAGAAGCCTGTACGCTGTAGGTTTTAATCGTGATAGTATAATATTTTATATTTAATTTCATTATCCCAATCAATCAAATAATCAACCAATCACTCTGCCGCAGGGAGCCAGCAACAAGCCCGACCTTTCGGCTAACGAAGCGCTCATTACTCCCGTCAAGGCTAATGGTGGCGTTGAGAGTGCACCCGCCGCAGGCCTCGTTAGCGGACCGCGCGAATCAAAAACAAGTGAGTTCACTCCTCCGCCCACCACACTCCTCCACCCACCCTCACGCCTCCGCCCACCTCCTCCGCCCACCATACTCCTCCGCCCACCTCACTCCTCCACCCACCCACTCCTCCGCCCACCTCACTCCTCCGCCCACCTCACTCCTCCACCCACCCACTCCTCCGCCCACCTCACTCCTCCGCCCACCTCACTCCTCCGCCCACCTCACTCCTCCACCCAACTCATTCCTCTACCCACCTCACTCCTCCACCCACCTCACTCCGCCACCCACCTCACTTCGCCACCCACCTCACTCCTCCACCCATCTTACTCCTTCACCCACCTCACTCCTCCGCCCACCTCGCTGCTCCGCCTACCTCACTCCTCCGCCCACCTCACTCCTCTAGTTACCCAACTCCTTCAAATTCCCAGGACAAGCTGTACCCAGAAAGTGGTACGACTCGGCCGCAATAAAGTACATGGATCAGAGCACGGACACCTTGGATCGAGTGTAACTCTCAGTTGTCCTCAGTCCTGCTTTTCTATTTTGCTATCACTGAGTAATTTAGCATCCTTTATTACTTAGAAGTAGTAGCTACCGGCGAAGAAACAGTCCCTCTGCTTCGGCGAAGCTTTTGTTGCGCAATATAAATTGCTTTAAAAACTTTCATTTTTCATATTTTTCCATATTAAAATCATACATTTCCTTTTGTTTTCTGCTCCGATTAGAAACTGAAGTTAGTCCGAACTGCATAGCCCAAGATTTGTGCTTTTTAACAAATATTATTGGTCCAGCTAATATAGAAATTGCCGTTGTAGCAAAATGTGTTGTGACGAAAAAGTTTCTGCTTTTGGCTTGAAACGGAATGAAAACGGAATTAATATACGTAACAAAAGTAATTGTTCGAATTTTGTTTGTTTATCACAACCAGATTAATATTTAGTTGTAACTCGAATTTCTGTCTCGCTCATTGTCTGCACAGTCTCCATTCTGCATTCCATCCATGCTCCAGTCTAGTGAACTGGGTGGGCACTACCCAGCTCAATGCATTCGTTTCCATCTGTTTTAAAAATTTTGCTTGCAATAAAATAGTACGCTACTGATAGTAGAGATGCTAAAGTGTTATAATAGTTCTTTATCTAATAGTTTGGCTAATCGTCACTGAAGCTCATGGCCATCCATAAAAATTCTATAGATTGGTCTTGGGCTATAAGATGTAGAAGGCTTTCCATAATAGACATTGAGTCCACTCATACTCAGATCCGAATCCGATATTAGCGTCTGTATGATAATTCTGTGTAAAAAACAGTCCAACGTCTCGTCACGAGAGTGAGTATCTCGTAAAGCACTCGTGGGTATCCACCAGTGACTGCTCATTGACGATTGAGTAGTCACGCTACTAAATATAAGAATTAACAAAAAGGTGTAACAAAGTGATCGATGAGTTGCTTTAGGTTGCATCCATTAAACCGACAGAAATCTTGCACAACCCTCCGACAGAACAGTAATATTTAACGAGTCCTGGCTGGCTACATCATTTTCAATTCAGTCAGTTTTCTTCATCTCAGTCGAACGGGGAAAGGCACTCGCACAGGACGCCGGCAGCATCAGCCGTGAGGTCCGAAAGATCGCTCAGTTTCGGTGCGTCGTACCACCTGGTGGTTACATTTTGCCGTCCATTGTTATTCGGCTCGTCGCAACACCAGAGAGTTGAGTCGATCGGGAGACCGCAGCTCGCCCAGATCCAGCCTCCATTCGGCTCCGGACTGCCTGCAGGCTGCACACCTCCGAGAAACGTACCTGTGCTCGAACGGTTGCAAAGCATGTCGATGTGGCTCATCTCGGCTGCATCCATCGCATCGGCCATGATCACCAAGCCGGGCTCGCTGTCGCACTTGGCCTTGCTCAGCTTCCAGAACTCAATTCCGGGGTACAGCTTGTACTTTGTCCCACAAAAGTCGTCGCCATAGCCATCGGGGCACAGAGCGCCAGCTCGAAGTCGTTGGTCCTCACGACGGACGAACACGTGACCTCGCTTGCTGCAGTCGCAGTCGCGCACTTGCTTGCTGCACCGATCGAACACGAACAGCCGACAGACACGGGAGCTCGTGGCCGTCTCCATGGTGAACGCCTTGCACAGGGGCTCCGATCTGCACTGAATGGAGCAGTCGAGCTCGGTGCGAGCTCGCGGCATGACTTTGACGAACTCGTCTCGGATGCACAGGAATCCTTCGATTGCGTTGAACTCGTCCTTCATGTGGCAGGCGCTCCCTGGAACCGGCCGAGTAGCCAGCATGAGGCCGAGGAGTGTCCGGAGCAGAGCCGGCCACATCGCTTTCAGGTGTTTTAAACGAGTGATCAATTTGGTAAGAAATCGCTTGAAAGAGAAGATGCTACGTCGAGGTAGCAACGGGAAGTCCTGAGTTTTATGTCTAGCTTGCTCAATCAATTTATGTGCTTTCTGTGGGTTTCAAGGAGCTTGTCATGCAGGTGCTTGCAGATAGTTCCTAGTTTGGTGAGTGTTAACAACTGGTACGACCTGAACAGCCCTTCCAGGGAAGAGAATGTGAGCCATGAATTCTGGCTGCTTAAGTCCCTCAGTCCTGCCAGTCTTCAAGAATTTTTTCCAGAATCCACTTCTTCTCATCCTATTGTTTTCAACTACTTGGTTTCCTCACAAAAATCAATGGCACTCCTACCTTTTGGGCCAGACACCTGAGTTAAACTTGTGTCTACGGCCTATGTGAACAAAATAGCGACAAGTGTAGCTGGTGGGCGAAAAATGTATGTGAAGTGAGCAGAAGAAGCGACAGGGTAAGCATTTGGCCAAGAGCCCTTGTTGACTCTGTAGAGAATACTTCTCTTGCAGTCTACAAGAATCCTGAGCATTTTGGGTGGCAATAGACGATGTTAAACTCCCCAACTTGTGCTCTGTCAGCGGTGTCGTTTACCTGGTTATTTTTTACTAATTTCATCGTATGGCTTGTACGTGACAAATGTATACTTCGTCGTTCAAGGGGTGCTCCCTTGCTTGTTCCTTTGTGCTTGCTGTGCTCCACGAGCGAGTCACGCGGGTCACCAGTGCGGCACTGTATATCGCAGCACAGGTCGGATCCGTTCAATCGACCTGTTTGTTGCGCCGTCGGAGACTTCAGCTGGCAGGCCACATCATCCGCGCCGAGTCATACTGCCCACAGCCGGTGCAGGAGGTGCTGCTGCTGATGCTGCAGGCACCCTACCGGCGGGGGCAGGCGCGCACTCGGCGTTTCGTCGACTGCCTGCTGGCTGACGCCGGCGCCCCAGATTCGGTCGGCGGCATGGCCTTCATTCAAGACCTGGCCCAGAATTGGCGCGCCCTGTGATACTGACTTCTAAATACTCTGACAGTGAATTTTGTTTTTGCTGCTGTTGTTGTTGTTGTTGTTGTTGTTGTTGTTGTTGCTGTTGTTGTTGTTGCTGTTGTTGTTGCTGTTGCTGTTGTTGCTGTTTTTGTTGTTGTTGTTGTTGTTGTTGTTGTTGCTGTTGTTGTTGTTTCTGTTGTTGTTGCTGTTACGAGCGTGTTGTTGTTGTTGCTGTTGTTGTTGTTGTTGTTGTTGTTGTTGCTGTTTTTGTTGCTGTTACGAACGTGTTGTTTTTGCTGTTGTTGTTGTCTGCGGTGAGCAACTCACAGGGGCCGCCAGTCGACGGCTCCCAGGAGCTGCGCCACCAAGTCACCACGTGCAAAGTCACTCAGACTAGTGACGCCGATGTTGCGCCGATTAGCTTCGAGCTTAGGGCAGGTCCAGAGGTGAAATTGGTCCGGAACATACAGGCAAAGTCGGCAGGGGCCGCCTTCGGTGATGCCGGTGCGGTTGCGATAATAGTTGGAGTCAGGGCAGTTGCCTGCTCTGACCTGCGCCACGAGGATTTGTTGGCGACGCGGTCCCTGATGGAAGGAGATCGGTTTACCGTAGACCTCGGCCATGTGCCCTTGAAGGGTTAGGCGGTACTTGAGATGATGACGGATGGCTGCAAGGGTAATTTCGGACTCGTCTTGAGGCAGTGTGGCCGCGAACTTGGCCTCTGCGTCGACCAGTTCGTTACCGGGCACTCCCGAATGTCCCGGAACCCATTGCAGGGTAATCTTCGTGTGCATGGCTGTGTTAGCGAGGAGATCTTTAACTTGCTCAAGCCGCAGGTTGAGGGTTGGACGGTCAGCTTTGATGGCGGCGATGGCGCTCTGGCTGTCGGTCAGTATGACGGCATGGCGCGGTTCGGAGCTGATAATGTCTTTCAGGGCGAGCTTGATGGCCATTAGTTCGGCTTCGTAGGAGTTGCACCAGCGACCCGCTGCTGCGTGCCCGCGGCGACGGATGGTGCTTTCTTGGTCGAGGAGGATCCATGCGGCTCCGCCGTTTTCGACCCCTCCGGTGGCCGAGCCATCCGTGTAGTAGGTACAGGAACCTGGGCAGCGTTGCTCAATGGCAGCAAAAATTTGTTCGGTCGGAGTGGCTCCCAGGTCTGGCAGGTTGGTGAAACAGTCGATGCCCTGGTCGACAAGAGAGGCCCAGGGTGGCCGTCGGGTAAGGTGGAAGGGCTTGCGCGGGAGCGGCATCATGGAGTCGCAGATGCGCCTCGCTTGTTCGCGCAGGCCTCTGTTAGCTGCAAGTCGGATGTTCGAGTGCCTTTCCCAGTCCCAGATCTTGCGAAATGGGCCGCTGAGAGGGCGACGGATGGCTTTTTCGTAGGTAAGAAGAGCTCGCCTGCGGGCCTCAACGCTGATGGGGTCGACCTGAGCCTCCAGGTAAATAGCTTCCGTGGGGGTCGATCGTGGCAAGCCGGTGATGGTGCGCAGCGCCTCCCTTTGGGCGCGGTCGAGCTCATCCAGGCGAGTCTTGGACAGCCAGGGCGTCCAGGCCGATGCAGCATGCCAGATCACCGACTCGACCAGAGCACGGTAGACTTTGATCAGGAGGAGGCGATCCCATCCCCATTCCCGGTTGGCTAAAGCTTTGATGATGACGGTTCGACGGAGCATTTTGTCCTTGATTTCGCTCAGGTGTTTGTCGAAAAGAAGACCGTGGTCAATCCAGACCCCGAGGAACTTCAGCGCCGGCTTGCTGGGAATAGGACGGCCAAGCATCGCGAGTTGAACGGTGGTGTCGCGATCGGCTCGGTTACGGGAGAACAGACAATATTCAGTCTTCGACGGGTTGAGCTCGATGCGAAGATTTTTGGCCCACTTTTCGATGAGGCTGAGGGCCCTTTGAATGCGTTCACGGACATCTGTGATGTTTCTGCCGGAGGCCCAGATGACGAGGTCGTCCGCGTATCCACTGTAACCGAGATTTTGGACGATGTGGTCAGCCTAGGCGTTGATGTAAAGAAGGAACAGGACCGGGGAGCTGACGGCGCCTTGCGGGACGCCCTCCCTGAGCCTGCGCCATTTTCCGATGGTGCTGCCAATACGGATCGCAATCTGCCTGCCCTCCAGGAAGCTGGCAAACCATCTCACCATGCAGACCGGCAGACCTTCATCCATCAGGCGGGAGTGTTGTTCCTGTTGCTGTTGTCGTTGTTGCTGTTGTTGTTTTTGCTGCTGTTGTTTTTGCTGTTGTTGTTGTTGTTGTTGTTGTTGTTGCTGCTGTTGTTGTGCTATTCTAAACTGTGACAGGGTGAACTTTAATTCTAGATTGGAAATTTCTAGGACAACGCGTGGTTTGTACTCGTGAAAGAACGAGCAATTTTTGTCAGCGTTTGTTAAATTTGTTGTTGTTCGGTGCTTCTTTATTTGAATGAGAAAATGAACATTCCCGACAAAAATCCAACAAAAATTTGTTAAGTTTCTTGTCAAAAAAATTATTCAATCTGGCGCTCACCACTGAGCATCGCTGCTCAGCGGGTCCGCGACGATTCTCTGATGGATTTCCAAGAACAGCGGCACGTAGGTTAGAAATTCCAGGAAATCAATGTGGCCCTTTTTCTCGCGTGTCAGCTTGCGCATCACCTGATTGAATGGGGGAATATTATTGTTTATAATAAATCTGCGTTAATCTCTACTTTTTAGTACTGGGTAGAGCGTGACTTTTCTGTTCGATTCCTGTTTAACCCTCTTCTGATTGAGATGCGTTTTTCACCCCCACACAGTCCCTGAATCAGTGGTCTCCTCTCCATCCCAGTCCCTGATTCAGTGGTCTCCTCACCCATCCCAGTCCCTGAATCATCCACCCCAGTCCCTGAATCACCCACCCCAGTCCCTGAATCACCCACCCCAGTCCCTGAATCACCCACCCACCCGTCCCTGAATCACCCACCCCAGTCCCTAAATCACCCACCCCAGTCCCTAAATCACCCACCCGTCCCTTAATCAGCTTTCCCAGTCCCTGAATCAGTGGTCTCCTTTCCCACCCAGCCCCTGAATCAGTCCCCAAATTCCTAGAATCTTACCGATCCAAAATGTTCGTCCTTAAGATTTCCAGCCAGGAGTTCCACTGCCAGGCCCTCGATGGAAATGCAGCCGGGAGGCGCGGTGCTGCCCGACTCCAGCAGGTGGAATAGCTCTCGACACCGGTCGATCTTGAAGTCCAGAGCGTCGAAGTCAACCTTGTTGACCAGCTTGCGGAGCATCGGTCTGCGAAAGGCAATTTGGAAGTTTTATGGGATTTTGTGCGCATTCTGACATCCGGAAGGTCAGTGAGTCTTAGGCGTGTATTATAACTTGGCGTCCTGGAGTTGGTGAGCTGTCGGCTTAGTTAGTTGGAGGCAGGGGGAGGCTGTGCGCACCCTGGCGCACTTTCAGCGACATCATCAAACAACCGGCGAGAGGCATTACTGCCCATTCTGCCGACTCCCCTGAGCAGGCAACACAAGCTACGTACGCAGATATAAGATACGTACTGTACGCAGTCATACGCACAGGCACACACTCACACAGGAGTGTACAGCGGCCCTAACTTTATTTATCGTTAGGGCATGTACACTACACAGTGCCTTGGGGGCTGGCCTTCAAGGGCGTTAATTGCCCGAGCAGAGCCAAGCCGAGATTCCAATTCAGCCCCAAATTAATGTGACTGCACTTGGAATCGAAACTTGGTTTTTTGTATTGTTCAGAATCGACTGAGCCCTCTTGTGACTCGCTTGCATTCCAGGGCTTTTAGGGATCCAGTATATATATGGTAGACTCTTATTTTCGAATTTATATAAGCTCTGAGCTCCCCTCCCGCATCCGCCCGCTCACTCCAGCTGCACAATCTTCTCGCTGAGCGCCGCCACAATGCTGAATAGTCGGAAGTTCAGGCGGCAATGGCCTGGCAGTCTCAGCAGGCGGTGCACGTACTGCAGCTCGCGCCGGCTGATCAGGTGGCCGTTCACTTCGCTGAGCGCCTGCTCCAGCATCTCCGAGTTCAGCTCCAGATCGATGTCCGGCCGCAGCTTCTGGTAGATCAGCGACTGCTCCCTGCGGAAGGCTTCGTCCTCAGCGACGGCCATCAACTCCTCCACTTCAACGAGGCCACCGCCGCTAGTGGGAGGAGCGCGCGGCCGACGCCGCAGCTGCTGCCCGAGGAGTTCGCGGCTGCCCAGGGCGGCCAGCTGGCGGATGGCCTCTCGGGTGTCGGCCAGCCGACTGTCCAAGTGTTCAGCCAGCTGGCGGCACCGCTCCAGCCGGGCTGCCTGGCGCTGCGCCTCAGGCATCACCTCGATTGTTGCCAGCTGCCTTGGCGTCAGCAGCCGATGAGCGGCCATCGGTGCTGGCGGAGTCGCTTGCGATGTACTTTTATGATCAGCGCCATGGCTGGCCCGCGCCACTGCTGCTAGCACCGGCGCCAGGACCTCGTGATAGCGCTCCAGCGCCAGGCGGGACAGCAGCGCCTCGCGCTCCGCTTCGAGCTCCGCCGCCTCGGATTGATGGCGCTGCTGTCTCTCCAGCAGCCGATCAAAGATGAAGCGCTGCTTGGACAGCTCGGAGTCGCAGGGGCAGCGGAGCTTTTAGGAGCAGCGGAGAATGTGAGGATTTGATTGCTCTGATATTTATTGAGAGACTCAGCAGCTCACCGATGACTCACCGATTCGCTGGCCGACGCGGTGCCGAGCTGACCGATCTGCAGTTTCCTGGTCAGCCGCGCGAGCTCCGCCTCGGTCAGGGCGCCGCCAACACGGGACCGCAGCTGGCGGTGGTACAGCTCCTCGGTTGACAGCTCTGCCATTGATGGGCCTCCGTCAGTGGCGGCCGGTGCCATTGGCGAGGAGGAGCTCGCCGAAACCGCGGGGCGCCGTCCGGATGCCGCCGATCCCGTCGTCGAGGAGCTTTCCCTGGTCTTGGCGGAGGCAGCGGCCGCTCTTTCTGCCGCGGCCAGCTCCGCCTGCTCTGCAATGTCTCTGTAGGGCTCGTATCGGAACGGTTGCTTAGCAACAACCCGTCGGAAAACCGCCTCGTAAGCCGGCAGCCGGTGCGCGTGCACGATGCAGTAGCGGGAGAGAAAGTCCAGCGGCGAATCCGACAAAGCGGACGCCGAGTCGTCCGTCGAGGTCTCGGTGGAAGCCGCCCGAGCTGGGAGCTGCGGAAGCCGCGTGGACTTTGGTGGCGGTGGCGGCGGCGGCGGCATTCTCGGGGGTCGGCCGTGACCAGCCAGCCTGGAGAATTGAGCGCGGCGCCAGGCTTTGTAAGATTTTCTGCTTCTGCTGCCAAGGAGAGCCGGCAGTCTGCTGCTCTGACTGACTGTCTGCATCTTCCTCTCCTTCCTGCTGTTGCTGCTTTTGCAGTTTCTGCTTCTCCTGGCGCTGCTCTGTGCAAATTTCAGCTGTTTCAATATTTACGCGTGCCCTTCTGCTTTTAGTGAAAATACGCGTTGCACCCAGTTGCTATGGACTCGTCTGTAGACTATTTATTTCTCAGCTTCTGCCTCTCCGGCAGGAAATCGATAAGCTAAAAGCATTCTAGTTCTTGCTTAGCAGGCCAGCGGAGAAGCGCCTAGGCAAATATTTTTCTTGTCTTAGGCAGGACAATAGCCAGAACAAAGTTTCTTTGCATGACAGCAAAGACAAAGGAGCTGGTCGAATTTCTGGGCAGCTTTCTTCTTGATGTTGGAATCCTCTTTATGCTGTCTGAGTCTCATTTTCAGAGATCTAGCTTGGGGAATGCAACCGTAAAAGTGCTTACCGCTGTCAGGTGGTGAGGAATCAGGGGCATTGGGGGAATTGCGACAGGGAACCGGGATAACAATGGGGAACCGGGGATTAACAATGGGGAACCGGGGATTAACAATGGGGAACCGGGGATTAACTATGAGGAACCGGGGATTAACTATGGAGAACCGGGGATTAACAATGGGGAACCGGGGATTAACAATGGGGAACCGGGGATTAACTATGAGGAACCGGGGATTAACTATGGAGAACCGGGGATTAACAATGGGGAACGGGGATTAACTATGAGGAACCGGGGATTAACTATGGAGAACCGGGGATTAACAATGGGGAACGGGGATTAACTATGAGGAACCGGTGATTAACAATGAGGAACCGGTAAATTACAAGGCTGGGAACCGGTGATTAACTATGAGGAACCGGTAATTAACAATGAGGAACCGGTGATTAACTATGAGGAACCGGGGATTAACAATGGGGAACTGGTGATTAACAATGGGGAACCGGTGATTAACAATGAGGAACCGGGGATTAACCTGAGGAACCGGTGATTAGCAATGAAGAACCAGTAAATTATAAGACTGGAAACCAGTGATTAAAAATGAGGAACCGGTAATTAACAATGAGGAACCGGTGATTAACAATGAGGAACCGGTTATTAACAATGAGGAACCGGGGATTAACAATGAGGAACCGGTGATTAACAATGAGGAAACGGTGATTAACAATTAGGAACCGGTGATTAACAATGAGGAACCGGTGATTAACAATGAGGAACCGGTGATTAACAATTAGGAACCGGTGATTAACAATGAGGAACCGGTGATTAACAATGAGGAAACGGTGATTAACAATGAGGAACCGGTGATTAACAATGAGGAAACGGTGATTACATGTCGCAGAGAAAGTTGCAAAATGATATTATAGTGAATAATTCGCCCCTAAGCTTGTCACCTGACAGGCGCTCCTCTCTGCGGAGGCGGTGCCCGTCGCTGCGGGACCGGCGGCAGCTGAGGCAGCGGCGGCAGTGACACTGGGGGCGGGCGCTTCGAGTCCGAGTTCACGGACACAGTTCTCTGCAAAATTGATAAAGAAATTTTCACAGCCGTTCCATGTTGGCGCCAGGTAAGAGACGTGAAGCTGCTCATTTGAGTTCTCAGTTGCCATCCTTACTTGGAGGGAGACTTTGCCGATTTGGATTTTGAAAGTGCCACTCCAAATTCTGAAAGTGCCACTCCGAATCCTGAAAGTGCCACTCTGAATCTTCAAAGTGCCACTCCGAATCCTGAAAGTGCCACTCCGAATCCTGAAAGTGCCACTCTGCATCCTGAAAGTTCCACTCCGAATCCTGAAAGTGCCACTCTGGATCCTGAAAGTGCCACTCCGAATCCTGAAAGTGCCACTCCGAATCCTGATAGTGCCACTCTGAATCTTCAAAGTGCCACTCCGAATCCTGAAAGTGCCACTCCGAATCCTGAAAGTGCCACTCTGCATCCTGAAAGTTCCACTCCGAATCCTGAAAGTGCCACTCTGGATCCTGAAAGTGCCACTCCGAATCCTGAAAGTGCCACTCCGAATCCTGATAGTGCCACTCTCGATCCTGAAATTGCCACTCCGAATCCTGAAAGTGCCACTCTGGATCCTGAAAGTGCCACTCCGAATCCTGAAGTTGCAACTCCTAATCCCAAATACGCCACTCCGAATCCTGAATGCTACTTGAAATGAAAGCCAGCAACCATAAGGAAACTTACTGTCAGCAGCTGAGGCGGCGGTGGCACGGGCGGATCCTCTTGTTCATCATCCCCATCGACTTCCGACGAAGTTGCAGAATCGTCTTCATTTCCGGGAAATTAAATTTAACATGCAAGTTTGGTTGTCAATGCGGAATAACTTTATACGGTGAACATGTGAAAATTGCATATTGTAGAGGTAAACTCGTGAATTCGTGAGCTTTTCAATATAAAAAACGAAAACAATGTTTTCTACTCTTAGTAGGAAATTACGCTCATGCACTCGTAAAAAAGGGTTGGTCAGGAACGAGTTTAATAAAAATCGATTGAGCGGATGGGGAAATTATGGGAATGAATGGTGAATTTTGCTTCATCTTTTGAGAAATTCGTCCCACCAGGATGTGTCCGACTAATGGCGACACCAGCCTCAGCAGCTTGATACTCTGGTGACTCCGGCACTGGTGATCGCTTATCCGATGCAGGCTCAGGACTTGAGACTGAAACAGATCTGTCCCGGTCCATCGGCGAGTCCGAGTGGGATTTCAAAGGCGTGTCCCGTTCTATCGTCGGGGGCGAGGACGAGGGCGGGGTCGAGGGCGAGGGCGAGGGCGAGGGCGAGGAACTGAAGCAGGAGTTCTGCTCTTCGTAACAGAGAATCCCCATCACAGTTTCCGGCCGATCCGGCTGCTCGGCACTCGTCGAGCTCAAACTGGCGGACGGCGCCGAAATTGAAAAAGTCGACGACAGCGACGAAGATTTCGATGAAAGCTCGGAGTTCAAAGCTTCGTCAGCCAACTCAATTGACTTTCCCATCGGATCTGAGTAGGATTCAAGTTGACTGGCAAATTCATTTTGTTTGTGCTGCAGCTGGGACTTTGGGCTCGTAAACTGCGGCAAATCAAGGCGCTAAGCTGACCTGCCGACAGGGCCTTGGGGGCTGGCCCTCACGGGCGAGAATGGCACAGCAAGCCCCATCTGTATGCTTTAATCAGATTCAAGGTATTGACCCAACTGAACTCCGCACCTGCACCATCGCCATGGTGATCCTCCGTTTCTGCTTCCGTCATCTGATTTGGCTTCCTGCAAGTGCACCAGTCAATGCGGTCACTGTGCCTGTCTCGAATATGGGAGATTCACACAAAAATGCTTACGCTTCGCTCTCCCCGTGAACTGTCACTTTCTTGGAGAAAGCCACCTTCTTCTGGTGCGGTTTCGCTGCCGCCTTCGCGAGTCTGGCCGCCTCCCGCTTCTCCTGCTGCAATTGCAATTAAAACTTTTTTCTTCCTCAGAGCCTCAGTGTAGCGCCTGTCAACCTCAGAGCTTCCGCATTGCATTGAAAGCTTCCAGAATCAAAGCTTCCACAATCAAAGCCTCCACAAATCAAAGCTTCCACAATCAAAGCTTCCACAAATCAAAGCTTCCACAATCAAAGCTTCCACAATCAAAGCCTCCACAAATCAAAGCTTCCACAATCAAAGCTTCCACAATCAAAGCCTCCACAAATCAAAGCTTCCACAATCAAAGCTTCCACAAATCAAAGCTTCCACAATCAAAGCTTCCGCATTCAAAGCTTCCACAATCAAAGCTTCCACAATCAAAGCCTCCACAAATCAAAGCTTCCAGAATCAAAGCTTCCACAATCAAAGCCTCCACAAATCAAAGCTTCCACAATCAAAGCTTCCACAATCAAAGCCTCCACAAATCAAAGCTTCCACAATCAAAGCTTCCACAAATCAAAGCTTCCACAAATCAAAGCTTCCACAATCAAAGCTTCCACAATCAAAGCCTCCACAAATCAAAGCTTCCACAATCAAAGCTTCCACAATCAAAGCCTCCACAAATCAAAGCTTCCACAATCAAAGCTTCCACAAATCAAAGCTTCCACAATCAAAGCTTCCGCATTCAAAGCTTCCACAATCAAAGCTTCCACAATCAAAGCCTCCACAAATCAAAGCTTCCAGAATCAAAGCTTCCACAATCAAAGCCTCCACAAATCAAAGCTTCCACAATCAAAGCTTCCACAATCAAAGCCTCCACAAATCAAAGCTTCCACAATCAAAGCTTCCACAAATCAAAGCTTCCACAATCAAAGCTTCCGCATTCAAAGCTTCCACAAATCAAAGCTTCCACAATCAAAGCCTCCACAATCAAAGCTTCCACAATCAAAGCTTCCACAATCAAAGCTTCCACCCTCAAATCCGCCAGCCCAGCTGTCTCCATAGCAACGCACGCGTCTCCGCAGGATCACGGCCGGGTCTATAAAGCTGAGCTTTCTTTGCTGCGCCGGCTTGATGAGCACCGGCGCCGGTTTGACCAGCTTGAACTGGCGATTCTTGGAAAACGGGTCCCGCGGAATCGTGGGCCTCCGCCTCGGCTGCGACTTGAAAAACATTGGCTCTGAAAGTGGGGCCAGAAATTAATTGAACAGCAGCGTGTATGCGATAAATAGGATTAAATAATATCCAGCAGCTGATGGTGCATCAATTTTTTTTGTAAATATATGCGACTAGGAGTCACGTGGCTCACAGATGGAATAAAGGTAGCGGGTTTTATCAAAGCGAAAGCAACATCATGGAGCGGAGGGAAGCCGATATAGATTAGCAATCCACCCTGTTCCTACATTGATGTAGGCTAGATTAGCAATCCATTCTATTCCTTCATTCATTTAGACATAGATTAGCAATCCATTCTATTCCTTTATTGATATAGGCTAGATTAGCAATCCATTCTATTCCTTTATTGATGTAGGCTAGATTAGCAATCCATTCTATCCCTTTATTGATGTAGGCTAGATTAGCAATCCATTCTATTCCTTTATTGATGTAGGCTAGATTAGCAATCCATTCTATTCCTTCATTGATTTAGGCTAGATTAGCAATCCATTCTATCCCTTTATTGATTTAGGCTAGATTAGCAATCCATTCTATCCCTTTATTGATGTAGGCTAGATTAGCAATCCATTCTATTACTTTATTGATATAGGCTAGATTAGCAATCCATTCTATTCCTTCATTGATGTAGGCTAGATTAGCAATCCATTCTATTCCTTTATTGATGTAGGCTAGATTAGCAATCCATTCTATTCCTTTATTGATGTAGGCTAGATTAGCAATCCATTCTATTCCTTTATTGATGAAGGCTAGATTAGCAATGCATTCTATTCCTTCATTGATGTAGGCTAGATTAGCAATCCATTCTATTCCTTCATCGATGTAGGCTAGATTAGCAATCCATTCTATTCCTTTATTGATGTAGGCTAGACTAGCCATCCATTCTATTCCTTCATTGATATAGGCTAGACTAGCCATCCATTCTATTCCTTCATCGATGTAGGCTAGATTAGCAATCCATTCTATTCCTTCATTGATGTAGGCTAGATTAGCAATCCATCCTGTTCCTCTCTTCAATTCTCTCTACTCTGCTAACCGTGACTAAAATAAAATGCAGTGGGTGTAACTGCACGCACATTTAAACATCAGAAAGCGGACTAACAACAAAACTCTATCAGCATAGTGCACCTGCAAAATTACGTCAACAACAAGTTGACAGTCACTAAGACAGGCGGGAAAAACCGCAACTAAAAATGCTTAGGGAGGCGAAAAAACCGGAAGCGGAAGCCGATACCCGACCGGAGCCATCGGTAGGCGCTGGCCGCCAAGCGTCTCTCGGTCGACTCCGCAGCTCCCCGACGATTCTTAGAAAATCTGACTAGAAAGGCTGCGGCAGCCGCGGCAGTCGGAACTCTTATCACTGCTGCTCGGCGATGTGACAGTGCGGTGGGTGGCTTTGAGATTAGCAAATAAATGAAACATAAAACAGGGGTTCGCAGTCAAGCTTGAACAGCAAAAAGTCAAACAATAAAACACCTTTGCTCCGGAATCTTCTCGCGCGGTTGGGCTCGATTGAGGCGTTCGACGCGGCCACACTGCTGCGAGGCAAGCGGCCTTTGGTGGCGAATTCAGGTGACGAATTCTCTGTGAAAATTTGGTGAAAGTCAACAAAAATGGTTGGTGAGTGAGTGAGTGAATATGAGAAAACACGTGACAGAAAGAGGAATCTTTACTTTGTGGTCATATGGACACAATGATGCGGTCCAGTTTCCCTATATGACTGGCTGCAATGATGCGGTCCAGTTTCCCTATATGACTGGCTGCAATGATGCGGTCCAGTTTCCCTATATGACTGGCTGCAATGATGCGGTCCAGTTTCCCTATATGACTGGCTGCAATGATGCGGTCCAGTTTCCCTATATGACTGGCTGCAATGATGCAGTCCAGTTTCCCTATATGACTGGCTGCAATGATGCGGTCCAGTTTCCCTATATGACTGGCTGTAATGATGCGGTCCAGTTTCCCTATATGACTGGCTGCAATGATGCAGTCCAGTTTCCCTATATGACTGGCTGTAATGATGCGGTCCAGTTTCCCTATATGACTGGCTGCAATGATGCGGTCCAGTTTCCCTATATGACTGGCTGTAATGATGCGGTCCAGTTTCCCTATATGACTGGCTGCAATGATGCGGTCCAGTTTCCCTATATGACTGGCTGTAATGATGCGGTCCAGTTTCCCTATATGACTGGCTGTAATGATGCGGTCCAGTTTCCCTATATGACTGGCTGTAATGATGCGGTCCAGTTTCCCTATATGACTGGCTGCAATGATGCGGTCCAGTTTCTCTATATGACTGGCTGCAATGATGCGGTCCAGTTCCACATTATCACTGGCTGCAATGATGCGGTCCAGTAGTCCAACATCAAACCTTGGAAAAAGTCATGGCTAAGTGATACAGAGCCAGTCAGTGCCTCACAAATGCTATAATAGGTATCATACGCCAGGGTGACAGGTAAAGCATGCAATTAAAAAAACTGACTGGATGGCGTACGAGTGACAGCTGGACAACTCATTAGTGAGGAAACTTATTTGCTCATCCGGGACAAGCCCTAAAGTCTAACTTTGCCTTCTTGCGAAAGCAGATTGTCAGATTTTGACAATGACAGATTTAGCTGAAAGCAGTCCGATCTGCTTTTAATCGCTGGATAAAATGAATTATGCTGGGCCATCAATTCTGTACTCGCATCGAGGCTTACAGAATGCATTCAACCTTTTTATTTGTAGCGGTCATGGGGTTGTGACGGACAGCGTATAGGATGATACAAAAGTACATAAATAGGTTCGGGAAATATTGTAAAACTTGTGTGAATATCTGGAATTGATTAATGCATGAAAATATAATCGCCCTCACCATCTTCTGCATCCTCCGCTTCGTTAATCGCTTCTGTCGATTTCGTTGCTTCCGCAATTTTCGTCGTATCCGACTCTCTCGTCTCTTCTGTAGCTTCCGTTGATTTCGTAGCTTCCGTTGCTTTCGTAGCTTCCGTTGCTTTCGTAGCTTCCGTTGCTTTCGTAGCTTCCGTTGCTTTCGTAGCTTCCGTTGCTTTCGTAGCTTCCGTTGCTTTCGTAGCTTCCGTTGCTTTCGTAGCTTCCGTTGCTTTCGTAGCTTCCGTTGCTTTCGTAGCTTCCGTTGCTTTCGTAGCTTCCGTTGCTTTCGTAGCTTCCGTTGCTTTCGTAGCTTCCGTTGCTTTCGTAGCTTCCGTTGCTTTCGTAGCTTCCGTTGCTTTCGTAGCTTCCGTTGCTTTCGTAGCTTCCGTTGCTTTCGTAGCTTCCGTTGCTTTCGTAGCTTCCGTTGCTTTCGTAGCTTCCGTTGCTTTCGTAGCTTCCGTTGCTTTCGTAGCTTCCGTTGCTTTCGTAGCTTCCGTTGCTTTCGTAGCTTCCGTTGCTTTCGTAGCTTCCGTTGCTTTCGTAGCTTCCGTTGCTTTCGTAGCTTCCGTTGCTTTCGTAGCTTCCGTTGCTTTCGTAGCTTCCGTTGCTTTCGTAGCTTCCGTTGCTTTCGTAGCTTCCGTTGCTCCCGCCTCTTCAGCTGACTCCGCATTCTCCTGCACCTCCGCCGCCGCCAAATGCAAGGCCTCAGCCGACCGCTGACTCACCGTCACCTTGATGATGTTGCTGACGCTCATGGCGGCATCCGCATCGCTGATAAACTCGAACTCGTGGCTGCTTCTATCGTAGTCCTCGAACCAGTTGCTTCCGTCCTTGTCTAAATCGATATTGGCATCGAATTTCTCCCAGTCGAAGCCGTCGCCGCCGCCTCCAGCCTCATCGGGTCCGACATCCGTCGGCGGAGTTCGTCTGGCGATTCCGCCGCTGCCGCCTTCAGCAGTCCGGCCGTCAGCCTCCGCCATCTCTCTGGCCAGCCAGTCAGGCACGGGGATCACTGGGTGATGAAGGGAGGCAGGACAATGATTGTCCTAAATTCCCGTTCGAAGTAAATGTTTTCATGAGGCACTTTTATCCCACTCTGTTGCGACCCGTCCCCTACCCGCCTCTCAGCTTTTTTCCCCTTTTCATTCGCGTCATTTATTCCCCATCCCCTTGCCCGTATCTAACTGTATCCAGGCTGGGACTGCTGCAGAAGCTTTCATAATTTCGTAATCCCAATCCCCATCCCCTTTCCTTACGATACAGCCCAGGCCCTCTGCCCAACCGAGAATGTTTCTGACTGGCTTTTGTTAAAACAGAACTCAATAGAAGATATTGGATTTTTTCGAGAGCGGTTGGGAAATGTTTTGTTTCTAAATTTTTGCCTGCTGTGGCGCGACCGAACGGTTGCGGGGGTGGCAGCGGGAGACCGATTCACTGCATGATTTCTAGGAAAGAATAGCCCATAGCATATAGCGGAAGTGAGGGTTTTGACCATAGACCAGGGGTCGGCAAACACCGGCCCGCGGGCAATATACTGCCTACAAAGCCTCTCTATGAAACTTTGCAATAGCAATCCGGTCCGCTAAACGTTTACATCTCTTATCAGCGCTGTTCTCTCTAATCTCCCCTCCCCTTTCCTCTCCTCTTCTCTCATCTCATCTCCTCTCCTCTCCTCTCCTCTCCTCTCATCTCCTCTCCTCTCCTCTCCTCTCCTCTCCTCTCCTCTTCTCTCATCTCTTCTCTCCTCTCTCCTCTCTCCTCTCCTCCCGTCTTCTCTTCATTCCCTTTCCTCTCTCACCTGTTCGAGCCCACAGTCATGCTCTAGGTTCTCTACTAGCCATTTAGCCCCCCCCCGCCGAGGGGCCTTAAAAATGACACCAAATTGCCATGAATCAAAACTTTCATCAACCAAAAAAGTTTCCTTCATCAACCCAAAAACCTTTCTCAATCAGCAAATAGTGCTTATCCTTTCAAGCACAAACTCTTAGTGCATATTTGCTATTCTACTATGAGTAGAACACTGGCGCACTAAACTCACGGCTCTCCGATGCCGCTGATGAGGCCGGCGACTCCGACCTGTTTCTGTCGATCTGTCCGGAGCCCCGTCGACGCGGTTGCCGGGCGCCACTAAGCAGGCGCACCTCTGAGTCTGTGAGCGCCCTCTGCTGCCGCCAGTTGCCATAGCAACCAACAAGCTGGTCGGCCGGATTTCGATGCAGACTGAAATAATGTTTTTGGTTTAAAAAAGAATACGAATATTAAGGGATCTTACCAACTTGGCCAGCACCTGTTCAAACTGTCCAGCACCGGTTCAATCTAGCCAGCACCTGTTCAACCTTTCTAGCACCCGTTCAACCTAGCCAGCACCTGTTCAACCTTTCTAGCACCCGTTCAACCTGGCCAGCACCTGTTCAAACTCTCCAGCACCTGTTCAGTCTAGCCAGCACCCGTTCAACCTGGCCAGCACCTGTTCAATCCAGCCAGCACCTGTTCAACCTTTCTAGCACCTGTTCAACCTGTCCAGCACCTGTTCAACCGGTCCAGCACCTGTTCAACCTGTCCAGCACCTGTTCAACCGGTCCAGCACCTGTTCAACCTGGCCAGCACCTGTTCAACCTGTCAAGCACCTGTTCAACCTGTCAAGCACCTGTTCAACCTGGCCAGCACCTGTTCAATCCAGCCAGCACCTGTTCAACATTTCTAGCACCCGTTCAACCTGGCCAGCACCTGTTCAAACTCTCCAGCACCTGTTCAACCTTTCTAGCACCCGTTCAACCTGGCCAGCACCTGTTCAATCCAGCCAGCACCTGTTCAACCTTTCTAGCACCTGTTCAACCTGGCCAGCACCTGTTCAACCGGTCCAGCACCTGTTCAACCTGTCCAGCACCTGTTCAACCGGTCCAGCACCTGTTCAACCTGGCCAGCACCTGTTCAACCTGTCAAGCACCTGTTCAACCTGTCAAGAACCTGTTCAACCTGTCCAGCACCTGTTCAACCTGTCAAGCACCTGTTCAACCTGGCCAGCACCTGTTCAACCTGTCCAGCACCTGTTCAACCTGGCCAGCACCTGTACGCAGGCACCTGTCATACACAGCTCACACAGGGTGTACAGCGGCCCTGACTTTCTAATCGTCAGACATGTACACCCTCTGTGCCTTGAATTGGGACCCAAATTAATGCGGCCTAAGCTACACTAACCTAGCTCAACAATTGTTGCTAATCAGTCCGGATGACAGTGTGCACTAAAATCCACAAAAAGGACACTCCGAACTGATCCTCAACCCCCGGACTCACTGCGGCGCAGTCAGCAGCTCGCAGCCCATGCACAGTCGGCAGCCGTGGCACCAGCCGGGAAAGACAGTCAGCTGTTGTCGGCTCTGATTTGTTTGCCGCTGACGCAGTCGCTGAGGCGACGTCTTTGGCGCCACCAGCGGCGCCGGCGTGACCAGGCTGAAGTAGCCGACGTCGGAGCGTCGCCTGCGAGGATTCGGGGCCGAGCTGCTGCTTGCATGGATTCGCAACTGTTGCTGCTGCAGCCGCTGCCGATCCGGTGCCAGGCTGCACTGCTCGCTGTGCACTCGAGGGGCCAGCCTGTGTAGCAGGAAAACAGTTTATTTGTGCGAACCGGGTTTCTGAAGCTGACATTTTTTGTATGGTAGGGGTAGGTGTGTCGCTATATGGGATCTTTTGATTGGGGTAGGTGTGTTGCTATATGAGATCTTTTGATAGGGGTAGGTGTGTTGCTATAGGAGATCTTTTGATAGGGGTAGGTGTGTTGCTATAGGGGATCTTTTGATAGGGGTAGGTGTGTTGCTATAGGGATCTTTTGATAGGGGTAGGTGTGTTGCTATAGGGATCTTTTGATAGGGGTAGGTGTGTTGCTATAGGGGATCTTTTGATAGGGGTAGGTGTGTTGCTATAGGGATCTTTTGATAGGGGTAGGTGTGTTGCTTGGGAGATCTTGCTAGGTTGGTGTGTGCTAGGGTAGTGGTTGCTATAGAACTTTTGATAGGGGTAGGTGTGTTGCTAGGGTAGGTTGCTGCTGGGGTAGGTGTGTTGCTATAGGATTTTGATAGGGGTAGGTGTGTTGCTAGGGTAGATTGTTGCTAGGGTAGATGTGTTGCTAGGGTAGATTGTTGCTAGGGTAGATCTGTTGCTAGGGTAGATTGTTGCTAGGGTAGATCTGTTGCTAGGGGATCTGTTGCTAGGGTAGATGTTGCTAGGGGAATCTGTTGCTAGGGGTAGATCTGTGCTATAGATCTGTTGCTAGGGGTAGATCCGTTGCTAGGTTAATTGTGTTGCTAGGAGAGACTTTCCTGAATTTGAGCGTACCGAGTTTGCCGCTCAATGGGAGTTCGGCGAGCCGATAGGGCCGCGGTGGCACCGGGCAGTGGAGTCAAGCGTACACGGCCATCATCGTTGATGAGGCTTGGGATGCTGAGCGAGCGAGACGTCGAAAAAGCAGCCGGTCAGATGAAGCTGACATATCGATTTGCTTTGATGAAGCCCGAGAACAGCTGCCAGGTTGCCAATTTATTTCCTTTGCATCCCCATCTTATAAGCTCGCATGATCGCGGCCTGCCCCATTGAAACCCGTGGCAGCACTGAGACCCGTGCGAGACCCATTGTGCTTAATCCGATTGCTCCGATGCCTTTCTGCCAACTTGCAGCACTGCCCCCAGTGCCCCAAATCCCTCCTCTCTCTCCCCGTTGTCTCGCGGGACCAATTCAGCTTCCCGCGTTTCCGCCATTCTTTTTCCAAAAACCAGCCTCATCAGGTTCGCTGCCAGCTGCCAGCATTGTTCTTGGCCCGGGACGCCGAGGTGAAAGTGGAGTCTGCGGGGCGGCGGTCCGGCATTGCGGGGCCAAATCCAGCTGTGTGAAGTACGTCCGCGCCAATCTGCCTATTGTTGGCGCGCTTTGAACTTCCCGGAACCAGGCATGATCCCCATTGACTCCGCATCCTATATGCAATGGCATGCATTCGTAGGATTTTATGGTTTATTAGACTAAAGCGATTATTAATCCTGCCCTGCTTACTATTCTGTTGCTATTAAATACAAAATGCTTGCCATAAACTGCTGAACAATATCTTCCCTTCTACCCTCTCTGCCTACCCTCTCTGCCCACCCTCTCTGCCTACCCTCTCTGCCTACCCTCTCTGCCTACCCTCTCTGCTACCCTCTCTGCCTACCCTCTCTGCCTACCCTCTCTGCCTACCTCTCTGCCTACCCTCTCTGCCTACCCTCTCTGCCTACCCTCTCTGCCTACCCTCTCTGCCTACCCTCTCTGCCTACCCTCTCTGCCTACCCTCTCTGCCTACCCTCTCTGCCTACCCTCTCTGCCTACCCTCTCTGCCTACTTTCTCTGACTACCTCTCTGACTACCCTCTCTGCCTACCCTCTCTGCCTACCCTCTCTGCCTACCCTCTCTGCCTACCCTCTCTGACTACCCTCTGCCTACCCTCTCTGCCTACCTCTCTGCCTACCCTCTCTGCCTACCCTCTCTGCCTACCCTCTCTGCCTACCCTTCTGCCTACTCTGTTAGCACTCTGACTGCCTGAGCCTGAGCATGACTGCCATGAGCAATGAGCATGACCTGCCATGAGCAATGAGCATGACTGCCATGAGCAATGAGCATGACTGCCATGAGCAATGAGCATGACTGCATGAGCAATGAGCATGACTGCCATGAGCAATGAGCATGACTGCCATGAGCAATGAGCATGACTGCCATGAGCAATGAGCATGACTGTCATGAGCAATGAGCATGACTGCCATGAGCAATGAGCATAGTCGACTGTCGCCTTGAATCAGAGCCAGTGCCCCAAAATACCCGCTCTCTCTCTCTCTTCAGTCCCAGCTCAGATGCATCAAATGTCAGTCCCGAATTCGTGGGAATTTTCCACAGCTGGCTCGCGAAGCTGCTCCAATATTCGACTGGGTCGAGTTTGCTTTGCAGACGCCAGGCCATTATATAGGTGCCTGTTGCTTCTCATTCTGTATACTCGTGCATGCAGCTGGAAACACTGTCTCTTGCACTAGCATGGTTGCCATTGACAACTAAAGAAACAATTTGTTCCGCTTCATACAGGTGAACTCGTTAACGAGCTTGTTAGCCCTGAGCAGGGCCCGCATCCCATTAATACTCCCAGCTAGGCTATTGAAGCCCGCTATGCCACGGGGTCGCGGCGCTCTAATTAATTAGAGGCTCAGCCCAGGCTGCGTGCCCGCGAATTCGAAGCAGGATGAGCTGCTTTGAAAGGAGGGCTTTGCAGTGAAGGATGAATAAATATGGCAAGCTATTTTTGGCAGGCTTGGAAATAAGTGAGTTTGCTTCATCGGAATGTCAAAGAATCAGAGGGTGCCTCTTCGCCTCCTTCATCCGACTATAAAGCTTGTTTTACCGAACTTCTCGATGCTTTCTGGTGAAATCTTGTATTAAATAGTGCTTTAACTGCAGGTTTATTTTAACAGTTCAACCTAACTACAAAAAGGGGTCGGGAAATGTTTTTATCAAGGCCAGAGAACCTTCCGGCCAGATGAGAGAGGATATGAGAGAAAATAGGAGGAGAGAGAAGAAAGAGGAGATGAGAGGTGAGAGGAAAGGCGAGAGAAGAGATGCGATAAAATATAGGATGAGAAGAGTGAGGACAAAAAGATAAGATAGATAAGATGAAGATTGAAGGAGAGAAGAAATATGAGATAAGAGAGAGAGAAGAGAGAGAAAAGAAAAGACACAGATGAAGAGGGAAAGAGGCAAGATAGAGAAGGTAAGAGGGCTGAGAAGAGACACAAACCTCTTGCCGGATTTGCTATTGTAAAGTTTCAAAGGACTCGGAGGGCGGATAGAGAGGCTTCGCAGGCCGTATGTGGCCACCTGAACTACAAGAAGTAAAGAAGAAAGAAACGATCACCAAATAATCGATATCACAGACTCCAACTTGGACAATGGAAGTTGAATTACGCAACACTCGGTGGTTTTCTCAGAAAAGAGTCAGAGACCGGTAAGGAGGTGTATCCGTCGTATCGTTACTACATTTAGTACGCTCTGCTCGAAAGGCATAGCGCTGGGTGGGGTTTTGCCATAGACAAATGCGGTCAAGAAAAACAATGTGCAATAGTGCA
The DNA here is from genome assembly GCA_002269645.1 of Macrostomum lignano. Lineage (NCBI taxonomy): Eukaryota > Metazoa > Platyhelminthes > Macrostomidae > Macrostomum > Macrostomum lignano. The sequence continues at coordinate 151,774 of NIVC01002193.1, read as the reverse complement.
ATGCACTAGCGGTACGGCAACTACACGTTCCTTATCGGCCTCCAGCTGATTTCTAAGAAAACCAAATGCAGCGTCCTACTTCAGTTGTCCATGAATTCCTAACCAGTGGTGTAATTATATAAGTTTTTGAAAGCGTCAGCCTTCAATAAATTTTCCAAGAAACGGTGCGTCCAGTCCAACTACAATAGTTTTAGTAATCCTTGACTCGTAATAGATTAACAAACAAATGTTGTTGAACGTTTTGCATGTGCGAGCAGTTCTATATGCTAGCTAACAGTAGCTAATTAGAATTGTATGGCAGTGAGGAATAGGACATCTACAGAGTCTGCTGGTCTGTGCATTGTTATACATGAGCTACAATTGACTAACAGTATTGCGTCTAAGTTTGGGAACTAAATAAGGACTAAGCGCTTTGCTGCTTACAAGGTTTTAAACAACGATGCAGACAGGTATTGGGGAAAATTACAGACATGGACCCCAGATTTTGCAAAGGACTTTGCTAGCAAAATAATAGACAGCTAAGAGGCCTAGACTACAAATAGTCTCTGGACAGGGGGCACTCGTACATTAAATAATGACGATATCAAATAGGTGGGAAATCATTGTCGGCATCCCGTCAACATCCCGTCATCGCGCTCTCAGAACCGCCTGTCCGCCTAGCCGTCAAACGAAGTGCCAGCGGTCAGCGGACTCCGGCATCGGGTAGGGCGGTGCCGGCGGCGGCGCAGCCTCCACGATCGCCTCGGCGTCCCTTCGAGTCAGCCGATCAGCGCCAACCTCAGCGGAATCGCCGGTGTGGGCGCAGCTGATGCCGCCGGGGTCCACCGCCCGGCTCATCATCGCCCGCCACTGTCGATGAGTCTCGGCGATCACCTCCACGGCCAGAGCTGCGTCGCGAAATTCTTCTTCAAAGGCGAATCGGTTCGGTGACCCTCCTTGTGGCACCTGGTCGGTGTTGGAGTGAGAGAGGCATGATCGTACAGGATGCAACATACGCTTGTAGCTGCAAGGGCATTGGGGGACCCGTGCCAGCCTTCAACCCCACTCGTCCTTTTCCGTTGTGTCCCACCTGCACCTTGCAGCTAAGTCAAGTACCAAAACCAGTGCCTCATAGAGAAATTAACACGCATCTACTATTATCTACCTTGTAATTGCGAAACCAACTCAATGTAGCCTCCAGCAGGCCAGGCATGTACAGTTGCACATCGTCAACATCCTGCAGCTTGTCGGCAATGGGATCCTGCGTATCGATTGCCAGCACCTTCCAGTCGGTCTCGCCCTCGTCGATGAGGCCCAGCAGGCCCAGCGGTCGGACGCGAAGCACGGAGCCTCTGGTGCTCAACCGGCTGCCGATCTCGCAGACGTCCAGTGGGTCATTGTCACCAGCGGCGCCTGTGCGGATGTCCGTGTGGCCGGGATCCTCCCAGGTCTGCGGCAGAGCGCCGTAGTTCCACAGGTAGCCTCGGTAGGGGAACACGCTGTCAACAAAGCGTACACAGCCGCGTTTAACATCCTGCTTGATGGGGTTCAGTGGCTCAGATTTGCTGATCTCCATTTTGGCGCTCGTCCATCTGGGTATCTCCACCACCATGTGAACCTCCGTCTGCTCGGGATTCGCGTACAGTGGGATGTCGTGAAATGGCGATACCGGTCCATCCGGTCCGGTAAAGTACATTGCGTAATCTGTCGAATAGAGCGAGCCCCGTTCAATCACGCCGTACGGTCCTCCGGATGACATTGTAAGCAAGGTTTAACAATTCGATTCCTGCAAAATAAATTAGAATGAAGCCCAACCTTGACAAATTTAAATTTAATCAGGTATTCACGAATGATATCGCTGATATAACGGATAACGCTAATATTACTAAACGTACCAGATTGACGATTAGGAAGTGATTCGCTACCAACTAGATCGGAAACATATATGCATACAGGCTAGTATGCCTAGATATTATTTAAAGCTAGTATTCCCCTAACTTCCAATCATGTCGAATCCGAATGCTCTAGTCGAATCGAATGATATGATGGCAACCAATGGTAGCGAGGCAAGAAGCTACAGGAATGTGTATACTCGCACATGTGCTTGCACGCTGTTTGTACTCGTATGCGCTGGCTAGCTATCGCAGTGTCGCAACAACAAGTAGACCTCTTTGAACAAACATTATAAATCAACATAAATTTTCTGATTTTGATTGCGCATGTACGAGCGTAGCTATTTTGAAGGCAAAATAGACAGATTTGCTCTTTTTAAACTAAAAGTTACAATTAGTATTCAATAGAGAGTGGATTATGAGGATCCTAGTGAGAATATCACTTCTCTGACCTTCTATATATCATCGCTTTTAGGATTTTCAATAACCTGAGTGACCAATGGGCCAGCAAGGTACCATATATCAACGAAAGGGGTTCCATAAATGCACATACATGTGTATAGATCAGCTCAGCGGAAGTCATTGCCTATACGTGTAGTCATTAGGGCTGGTGGTCTGCTAGACTGGAGGCCTGTGGCGGCGCCATTTTTTTAACCGGCCTTCGCAGGCATTCTCCCATCTCACAAAGTGGATCCTTAAATTATTTTCTCCCAAACCAGGACAAAGTAAAGTCTGGATACTACTTGCATCGCTTATACATGCACATGCAAGCACTACTATAAGCAAAACACCGAGCTACATGTACGTCACAAAGGATTACATGTACGTACGTAAGAATGAACACAGGACGCTCCACTCGAGCTAAGTGTACATATTTTCAGAAGTCCTGCAGGGTAAATGAATGAGTCTAGAATGTATGTACTGTTTAATGCTATCTAATGAAGCCTCGATCACAGATCCTGTATGCATCTAAAATTTTCATGAAGCTTTTTCTTCGACACGCGCCAGCCGACGTCGATCGTGATTATTATTTCATAGGTTTCATGGTTCTGCGTGCATGTATCAAGAGCAGCTGGTTTTTGCCATCATGACGATGTACGGTGAGACTAAGGCTGCTTTGGACGGTGGACAGTTTATCGGACTTCTTCGAGACATCCTCTGGGTCGTTCCAGGGAGATACGTACATGGTATTAGTTTCGTTCTTGTTCTGATGCCTGACTGGGTGATGTGGACTGCTTTCCAACGATGACGGCTTTCTGCTGCGGCGACGCGTGGGTTGACGCAGACCGGAGATGTGGCTCAGCGTCAGCAAAATTGGTATACTAATGCTATTATTTAGGCTGTTTTCTGCTGTTTTTAGTTGATTAAAGTTTCTTTTTTGGATTGTTTTCCAATAGTAGTCTTCGTCTCAGGTTCAGGTTTAAACTTCTGACTTCGTAATTACCCCATTGGCTAGAAATCAACCATGCTGGAGCTTCTACTGGCTGACCCGTCTGGGCATCCGAAAGTTAGCAAAACCACTTGAATTAATTTGGCCTTTTGGCGCAGCATTTGCTTTTGATTCTGCAATTGCATAGTCGTCGTTATCAACGAGTTATCGCTGATAAAATTTAAAGGAAATTGGAATTGTCAAGTCATTTTTGTGCGAACTCTTATTCGAATTGAATAAATCTCCTAAGCAGATCTTCAACGCCGGTTATCAGCGTCGCGGACAGTAGAATATACAAATTTTTGCGCCTCATTAACACGAAAATACCTAATCATGACTTACATGAAGCCTGGAAAGAAAAAGAACAAGAATGTTTCATACTTTTCTAATGAATACATCATTACCAATCATGGCGATATCGTTAGCTTTATTGCTATGATTATTGTTCTGGGACTGATGTTTCAGGTAATGTAAAACCTAAAAGGTGATATTTTTCGTATATTTTGTGTTGTCTGGGCTTGATGGCTGGTATATTTCCTGAATATGGCACTTAAATATTTATTGGTATTTTGTATTGTTATTACTTGGTATTTGTAAGACAAGAAAATAAACTCACAACTCAGGATTTCTAAAATCGTCAATTCCAAAAATACATAGGTAATTATCTTAAATAAAACTTGGGGCTTTTGGGGGTTTGCAAAAATATCTATATAGCCTTTTGCTCTATAAAACATAATTTACCAGACATCAATTTAGCTTGTTGCGTTTATATTATATTTAGATAATAATAAAAGAAATTTGGCCACAAATTTAAGCTCAGTTAAACTTTGGCCTATTCAGTTTAAATGAATAGGCTTAGACTTAGCTATAGCCATAAAACTATTCTATGACTATGTTTGATATCCTTAGTTTTTATAATAGGGGCCTATAAAAAATGATCAGAAAAAATTTCTGTCTTATTCCAACGGTACCATGCGAATAATTTTCTGCTTATCCGCACGGCACACTGAAGAGATAGCTGCCCTATCTTCTACATATGCCGTGCGAATAATTTTCTGCTTATCCACACGGCATACTGACGAGATAGCTGCCCTACACGTCCACTGTTTTATTCCCTCTGCTTTACTAGCTGCCCTATCTGCTACATATATATGCTGTGCGTGAATAGAATATAGCTTATTGAAAGGGAATTTGAACTGAGGATACTAAGAAGCTGTTGATCTTGATGTATAAACTCGAATCAGTTCTAGACTAGGAGTATATGCATGTGTAAATGCGTGTTATTCTGCTTTACTGATACCCTTCTGTATACTTATTCAACAATAATTCAACAAAGTTGTTATACTGCACTCAAATCGTATGTACTAAACTTCCCACACGGCATATGTAGAAGATAGGGCAGCTATCTCGTCAGTGTGCCGTGCGGATAAGCAGAAAATTATTCGCACGGTACCGTTGGAATAAGACAGAAATTATTCCTACGGTACCGTGGGGATAAGCACTGCCATAAAAAATTGCAAGTTTTTTTAGGCCCCTATATCTATATATGCAGTATGATTATAAAATTATAATTTAGATTGTTTACAATCTTTTTCTAGATTTATCTTAATTCATTATAGCCTATATGGCTATATTATATTTAATATTTATAATCTTTAAAATATAATATTTAAAAGATTAAATAAATCTGACTAATATTTAACTCCTTATCATTTTTATAGTGACCCTAAATATCTTTTTGTTTGTCTGAATGTTAAAGATAGATTTTTTGATAGTATGTTTATTAAAAGGTTAAATCTCCTTGTTATAACCAAAGGTATTTTTATAAATAGCAATTTAGTGCACTTAAAGAAATTATTAGCATGTAAATATACAAAGACTCAAGTGTCTGCAACACAATTTTATTTGCAATAGTTGATTTTATTCTAGTTTATTTTATCTTTATTCCAGTGTATTTGTACTATCTAGCATATTTTGACCTTTAATTATAATAGGGATAAATCTTATCTTCTCATTGCTACAAAGGATAGACAAGTTAGTCAACTTTAGCTCCAAAGATATAATAGAACTTTCAAATATAAGAGAAGTAATAGAGTTTGTTTAGAATTATTTGAGAAACCTTGCCTTTCATTAAATATCTATTATTATATTTTATCTTAAGAGTTTTAATTTTTTCTCCAACTTTTTGATCCAATTTTTAATAGAATAAAAAAATGACATAAAATATACAGTATATCTTATTCCCTCTGCAAAATTTTAGTTCACAGCTCCAATTGCTAAGCTGTTCATCATTATCCAGCACAATGCTACTGTCAATGGTAAGGTTGAATCATTTTATTCATTTTCAATTTCTATAAATCACTTGGCATCTAAGCTTATTAATATACATTGCTTGCAAATATTCAACCAGCCACTACTGAAGTGGACAAGGACACCCCTATGTACACTACTGGACGGCGTGACCTATTGGCTGTCATATTCTACACCCTGATTGCCATTGTCATCCACGCTGTCATTCAAGAATACATTCTGGACAAGGTGAACAGGAAGCTGCACTTGTCCAAGACTAAGCACAGCAAGGTGAACGAGAGCGGCCACCTGGCCCTGTTCTACATCATTAGCGCCGTCTGGGGTGCTAATATCATCTATAGAGAGCGCCTGTTCGTGTCTGTGCCATCTCTGTGGGAGGGATATCCGCACATGTATATGTCTTTCTGGTTCAAGTTCTATTTTATCTGCCAGATCTGCTATTGGCTGCACTGCTTCCCGGAGCTCTACTTCCAGGTTTGTGTGCTATTCAATTTGATTAATAACTGTACAAGCTCGGAGATGTATTAAAGTACACAGCAACTCGTGCCTGTCTCTGATCAAAATCTCAACCTAAAAACCTAAATCTTTAGCGCATCAAGAAAGACGAGATGCCCAGCCGAGTGACCTATTACTCCATCTACCTGGTGTGCATACTGGGTGCCTACCTGCTCCATTTTAATCGGCTGGCCATTGTGCTGCTAGTTGTGCACTATTTTGTTGAGTCAATCTATCACGCCTCGCGTCTGTTCTATTTTTTCGGCAAAACCGATGTTGCCAAGGCCGGCTTCCTAGTGTGGGACGTGCTGTTTGTCCTTGTCCGCGTCCTGTCCGTGGCCCTGGCCTTCATCACCTTCATGCTGGGATTGGAGCGCAGCGCCGTTGACTCCGTGGCCTGGCGCGAGGGCAATTTCAATACGCGCCTGGTTCGGGTCAACTGCCTGATGCTGCTCTGCCTGCTGCAGGGCTACCTAATGTGGAATTTCATTACCTTCCATATCAAACGCATTCGCGAGTACATTAGCCAGAGAGCGAGCCGCAGTCCCAGGAAGCAGCAGAAGAAATGTAAGTTTGATTGGCTGCATAGACCCTGTGTATTGAAATCTCTATTGTTTCGTGGCTAATTTAAAAAATCTAATCATTGCTTTTTAGCGTTTTTTCTTTTAGTTCTACTATGAGTAGAGTAGTGAATAAAAATCAATACATTAACAGTAAATGACTCCAAACGAATTAATTAGTCTATAAGTGTCTGGAGAAACTTCCTTAATCCTTTGCAGTGGGTGGCGGCAAGTCCAAGGCCGACGGCGAACAGCAGCAGGACGGCGGCGGCGCCGCCACCAACGAGCTCACGGAGGTTGACCGGGACCTGCACGAGCAGAGGAAGAAGCGGGCTTGAGCAAGGCCGCAGTGGCGCCGATCTGTTTGTTGATTGAGGAAGGCTCTGAACTGATATTGGAATGCTTTAGGATTGAAGTAGAGTCTTAGGTGATAATCGAATTCAAACTAATAGAAAAATTATTTCACTCATTAGTAATTCGCTACTGTATGCCTAGCGATTATAAATCTTCTTAATACAAATTCTCCAAGTCTTAGAAACTTTGCTCGTTTCGCAAATATAAATACCGATCGGGGTTATTTTATTGTCATCTGCTGCTTTTCATTCTCTTACGCTAATTGGAATTTATTAAGAACATTATTGATTTGGAAATTTTTGAAACTCATCGTTAATTCTTTCTTTAGTTAATTTTTCCGTTTGTTTTTGACTGTTTTGTCTCAATCTGCATCTCTCTTTTTGGTTTTGCTCGCTATTGCTCATACATGCGCAACGTCCAAAATTCGGTCGGCCGTGCGACTTAGTTTTAACAAAAATGCGACGTAGTTTTTGGCCAAAAATGCGACTTACCTAAAAAACCCTAAAGCAAAATTAACGCAACTTTGGGTAAACGGCGGGAGTAACTATGACTGTCTTATCAGGCAAAAATGCCTCGTCAGCTACTTAGTACTACTGCGTGGGTATTTTTTGGGTGGGCATTTTTGCGACTTCCTTGGTTGGCTGCCAAATCAGTCGGCCGGATCGGCCGACTCGGCCGACTGTTGCGCATGTATGCTATTGCTTAGTTTATTTTGCTCTGGTGTCGGTCACTTATAATTATTCCCCCATCTAATTACTTGACCTTGTACTGCACTATGTATTTTGTGTTTATTAATATTCTATTTATTTGTTATTTATTGGCTGTCGCCGTATCCGCAGCCTTTATCCGACGGTGTCTGTTGTTCTTTGTGTTTTTTTCTTTGAGAATGTGGATTTTTTCTCCATATATATGCATATGAATTCTGCTATTAACCTTGCTTTTCAGTTTCGTCTTATTTGATAAAAAAAGACAGTTTAATTTGGCTCTAGTGGGCATCAACATTAACACAATGCCTGTTAAGGTAACTCTGTGTTTTAATGTGTGCCGATAAGCCGATAACTTGTTCGTTTTCTTTGTTCTGGTCTCCGTGTACTAATCAGTTACATTTATGTTATAGCTATTTCGTGTAATTTATCACTATGTTATGAGCAGCCCTAGTGTGCGTGTTGTTTACAATAAGTTGTTATTACTGTATTCGGGGGTTTAACAGACAGGCAGAGTTTGGCTAAGATCACAGGCACTTAGATGGGCCACTCGGTACATTTGCGTGCAAGCTACTTTCAGTTCAGTAGCAAGTTAAACTGAAGCATTTTAATGTATTTTTAAAGACAAGGTTCATTTATTGGCTCTTACCCCCCAAGCTTCAAACCCTCAAACTCCACACAGAACTTCTACCCCTGTCATTCTTTTACCTTCTTTGATTGTTCCAGCCTAAATCTGCCTTGTACATTTCAGTGGCTAATGTACATTATTGCTGAACCAATTAGCAAGCTGTTTTCGTCTGCAAGCTTGGGCTTCTAAACTTATCAATGTCAGCTGCTTTTATTTTTATAAAATAGCTTATGTATTCTTCTTTGCTACTGAACTGAAAGTAGAAAGCTGTTTTACCTAGTATATATGCCTGAGTGGCCCATCTAGTTATTCGAGTATCTGCGGCTAAGATTAGCAATCCAGTGACTATTTTCCCGAATTGACTTCCTGCTTAAGCTGAAGTGTTTAGTGTTGTCCCAAGTGTCCCGATCCGATTCAGTAGCTTCGCAGATTGTTGCCTTCTTGGCGCCTTTGTTGTTTGAGATTGTCTGGAGTAAATAAAAACGGAAATGATCCCATCTTTGCTGTTTAATTGGATATTTACTTGGTTGGTGTCTTTATTTATTTATCGTTTTGAATATTTGTGTCTTATGACAGGTTTCAATTCTTCATCAGTCGAATGAAACTATTTTAAAACATCGTCTACAATATACCCTGTCCTATCTATATCTTCTGGTCCAGAACTGCCCATATCCCAGTCCAGAGTCATCCCTTATCCCAGTCTAATCCTCCCAAATCCCAGTCTAAATCATCCCTTATTACAGTCTAAATCATCCCATATCCCAGTCTAATCTTCCCATATCCCAGTCTAAATCATCCCAATTCCCAGTCTAATCCTCCAAAATCCCAGTCTAATCCTCTCATATCCCAGTCTAAATCATCCCACATCCCAGTCCAGAACCATCCCACACCCCAGTCCAGAACCATCCCACACCCCAGTCCAGAACCATCCCACACCCCGGTCCAGAACCATCCCACACCCCGGTCCAGAACCATCCCACACATCGGTCCAGAACCATCCCACACCCCGGTCCAAAATCATCCCACATCCCAGTCCAGAACCATCCCACACCCCAGTCCAGAACCATCCCACACCCCAGTCCAGAACCATCCCACACCCCGGTCCAGAACCATCCCACACCCCGGTCCAGAACCATCCCACACATCGGTCCAGAACCATCCCACACCCCGGTCCAAAACCATCCCACATCCCAGTCCAGAACCATCTCACACCCCATTCCAAAACCATCCCACATCCCAGTCCAAGACCATCCCACATCCCAGTCCAGAACCATCCCACATCCCAGTCCAAGACCATCCCACATCCCAGTCCAGAAACATCCCACATCCCAGTCCAGAACCATCCCACATCCCAGTCCAGAACCATCCCACATCCCAGTCCAAGACCATCCCACATCCCAGTCCAAAACCATCCCACATCCCAGTCCAAGACCATCCCACATCCCAGTCCAGAACCATCCCACATTTCAGTCCAGAAACATCCCACATCCCAGTCCAAAACCATCCCACATCCCAGTCCAAAACCATCCCACATCCCAGTCCAAGACCATCCCACATCTCAGTCCAAAACCATCCCACATCCCAGTCCAGAAACATCCCACATCCCAGTCCAAGACCATCCCACATCCCAGTCCAAGACCATCCCACATCCCAGTCCAAAACCATCCCACATCCCAGTCCAAAACCATCCCACATCCCAGTCCAGAACCATCCCACATTCCAGTCCAGAACCATCCCATATCCCAGTCCAAAACCATCCCACATCCCAGTCCAAGACTATCCCACACCCTAGTCCAAAACCATCCCACATCCCAGTCCAAAACCATCCCACATCTCAGTCCAGAACCATCCCACATCCCAGTCCAAGACCATCCATCCCACATCCCAGTCCAAGACCATCCCACATCCCAGTCCAAAACCATCCCACATCCCAGTCCAAAACCATCCCACATCTCAGTCCAAAACCATCCCACACCCCAGTCCAAAACCATCCCACATCCCAGTCCAAGACCATCCCACATCCCAGTCCAGAACCATCCCACATTCCAGTCCAGAACCATCCCATATCCCAGTCCAAAACCATCCCACATCTCAGTCCAAAACCATCCCACATCCCAGTCTAGAAACATCCCATATCCCAGTCCAGAACCATCCCATATCCCAGTCCAAAACCATCCCACATCTCAGTCCAAAACCATCCCACATCCCAGTCTAGAAACATCCCATATCCCAGTCCAGAACCATCCCACATCTCAGTCCAAGACATTGTATTCCGCAATCCAGAGCTGCACTGAAACTGAGCATCAGCCATGGGCACCTCAAGCGACGAATCCACCTGGGTAGCCTGGTACTGCGGCCTCCGCGGCAACGAATACTTCTGCGAAGTTGACGAAGAGTTCATTAACGACCGGTTCAACCTCACCGGCCTGGCAGAACAGGTGCCAAATTACCGGGATGCCCTGGCACACATCACGGACGCCGGGCGGACGACGAACTGATGATGGATGACCGGCCGGGCGGTTCGGACGCGCTCGAACAGTCGGCCGAGCTGCTCTACGGTCTAATTCATTCGCGATATATTCTCACTAACCGAGGCATTGCCCAAATGATTGAGAAATGGCTGCGAGGCGACTTTTCCACTTGTCCGCGTGTGTTCTGCGAGGGACAACCAGTTATGCCTATAGGTGAGCGCTGAGGGAGTCTGTAGAGTGGATAGGGGTAGCAGCACCAGCTGGTTGGGATGGAGGCTGGCAGGTTGGGGGAGGGGCCGTAGCCCAATGGTCTGGCGTGGCGCTCTGATGTGCCAGCGGCCCAGGCTCGATTCCAAGTGCAGTCACATTAATTTGGGGCTTAAACTGGAATCTCGGCTTGGCATTTCTCGTGCAATTAACGGCCTTGAAGGCCAACCCCCAAGGCACAGTGAAGTGTACCTGCCTAACGATAAATAAAGTTAGGGCCGCTGTACACTCCTGTGTGAGTGTGTGCCTGTGCGTATGACTGCGTACGTATCCGCGCGCTTGTATGCCTGCTCAGGGGAGTCGGCGGAATGGGCAGCAATGCCTCTCGCCGGTTGTGCGACAATGTCGCTTGCAGTGCGCTAGGGTGCGCACAGCCCATTTCCCAGTCCCAGTCCTAGGAAAGATCAGAGAGTGTGGGATGAGAGGTAGGGACAGATCAGAGAGTAGGGGATGAGTGGTAGGGACAGATCAGAGAGTAGGGGATGAGTGGTAGGGACAGATCAGAGAGTAGGGGATGAGTGGTAGGGGACAGATCAGAGAGTAGGGGATGAGTGGTAGGATACAGATCAGAGAGTGGGGGGATGAGAGATAGGGAGTGATAAGAGAGTGGGGGATGAGAGATAGGGAGTGATAAGAGAGTGGGGGATGAGAGATAGGGAGTGATAAGAGAGTGGGGGATGAGAGATAGGGAGTGATAAGAGAGTGGGGGACGAGAAGTAGGGAGTAATAAGAGAGTGGGGGATGAGAGGTAAAGGCAGGAGGGTAGCAACATCACAACCGAGGATTCAAGAAGTCCGATCGATTGAACCTCCGAAAAGCCTTAGTAACCGTCCCACTTACCGCTGACTCGCAGGCCTCTCTGACCTGCCTGGCGAGGCCACAGTGAAGCTATACTGCCCTAAATGCCGCGACGTGTACATGCCTACCGCGTCGCGCTATCGACACATCGACGGGGCCTACTTTGGCACGGGGTTTCCCCATATGCTATTTTTAGTTCACCCGGAATACCGGCCCAAACGGCCGGCCAATCAGTTCGTGCCCAGGCTATACGGATTTAAAGTGCACCCGCTGGCTTATCATCTGCAGTATCAGGCCGCTTCCAACTCGGCGGCCGCCGCTGCTACCGGCCCGGTTACAGTTGGAGCTATTAAAGGCGACGGGCCCGTGTCTGCACCTGTTGCTGGCCAACTTAATCACCAGTAATTGAATTTGTGTGTATTCGCTGACTTTGTCTCTAGCGAATCTCTAGTTAGTTTGGTAATCTGTCATATGCATGTATTTGGAATGGAATTCGTTCTTTCTTTATTGCGCCACGGATGTTGTAGAATTTTCTAAAGCTATTCGTGAGGCTGCAATTCCCCCTGACAACGGAGCAAAATCTTCCTGTTATTAAAAATGCCCCATATCTTAATAGATTAGTGAAAACTGGTTAATTTATTGGATTTTTTGCGATTTTTTTCCTGTTCGTTTATTTTGAAAGCGGTTTTCTCTTAGCACATATGTTTATTAGTTGAATATCGTTATTAAATTTACTGTTTGTGTCTTGAATGTGTCTGCATTTATGCATAACTTGTATTACGCTACTATAAGTATTATTAAAGTTATTGTAGCATTCTGTTTGCATTGCTTGCCGAACAAGCTAACAGCAGTTGCACTGTAAACTTTCATGAGCAAGTTTCACAAGCTAGCCAAGTTTGATGCCAAGTGTCAAGGTATTGCAGCCTTGTTAAGGGTGAGATTACTGGGATATTGCAGCCTTGTTAAGGGTGAGATTCCTGGGATATTGCAGCCTTAAGGGTGGATTCCAGGGATATTGCAGCCTTGTTAAGCGTGAGATTCCAGGGATATTGCAGCCTTGTTAAGCGTGAGATTCCAGGCATATTGCAGCCTTGTTAAGCGTGAGATTTCAGGGATATTGCAGCCTTGTTAAGCGTGAGATTCCAGGGATATTGCAGCCTTGTTAAGCGTGAGATTCCAGGGATATTGCAGCCTTGTTAAGCGTGAGATTCCAGGGATATTGCAGCCTTGTTAAGCGTGAGATTCCAGGCATATTGCAGCCTTGTTAAGCGTGAGATTTCAGGGATATTGCAGCCTTGTTAAGCGTGAGATTCCAGGCATATTGCAGCCTTGTTAAGCGTGAGATTTCAGGGATATTGCAGCCTTGAGTGTGAGATTTCAGGGATTCTAGTCTGAAAGGTGAGATTCCAGGGATTCTAGTCTGAAAGGTGAGATTTCAGGGATTCTAGTCTGAAAGGTGAGATTTCAGGGATTCTAGTCTGAAAGGTGAGATTCCAGGGATTCTAGTCTGAAAGGTGAGATTCCAGGGATTCTAGTCTGAAAGATGAGATTTCAGGGATTCTAGTCTGAAAGGTGAGATTCCAGGGATTCTAGTCTGAAAGATGAGATTTCAGGGATTCTAGTCTGAAAGGTGAGATTTCAGGGATTCTAGTCTGAAAGGTGAGATTTCAGGGATTCTAGTCTGAAAGGTGAGATTCCAGGGATTCTAGTCTGAAAGGTGAGATTCCAGGGATTCTAGTCTGAAAGGTGAGATTCCAGGGATTCTAGTCTGAAAGGTGAGATTCCAGGGATTCTAGTCTGAAAGGTGAGATTTCAGGGATTCTAGTCTGAAAGGTGAGATTCCAGGGATTCTAGTCTGAAAGATGAGATTTCAGGGATTCTAGTCTGAAAGGTGAGATTTCAGGGATTCTAGTCTGAAAGGTGAGATTTCAGGGATTCTAGTCTGAAAGGTGAGATTCCAGGGATTCTAGTCTGAAAGGTGAGATTCCAGGGATTCTAGTCTGAAAGGTGAGATTCCAGGGATTCTAGTCTGAAAGGTGAGATTCCAGGGATTCTAGTCTGAAAGGTGAGATTTCAGGGATTCTAGTCTGAAAGGTGAGATTCCGATAGCTCCCGGTGTTAGGATTTAAAGAGCAGTTTGACTGACGAGTGCACCAATATTATTCGCGCTTTCACCCGGCACATATCGATACAATGATTTGTATTAATATGTAGATAAATGCTTCTCTTTATAACCTTTACTTCTTGTAGTTAAAATATAAAACATTAGCAGTTTAAAAAAATATTGCGTTACACCTAAGTACGAAGCTTTACGAGCTACAATGTCACTGTTTAACAAAATCAGCTAATCTGCATTGATACTCGTATTTGCAGACCACAAGATGGCTCATCTTTTATCCGGTTAGCACTCCATGCTTTAGCTATGCTGATTGTTTGCAGTGTTCGAGTAATTTTGTTTTAGTGGCGTTGACTGGTTGTGATAAATATACATATTTACGAGATAAGTTTATTCAGCTCTCAATATACATTTAAAATATAATTTCTCGCGCATTTTCTATTAAAAATATGATGACAAAACATTTCAATTTCAGTTTTGTATTTCACAAAAAAAAATGAGAACGTTGGTTTTTTCTCCCAGTTTTTTTATTGCTATTTAGAGATGCTTGCTATCTGGGGGGATGCTTGCTATCTGGGGGGGGGGGGTGCTTGCTATCTGGGGGGGGGGGGTGCTTGCTAACCATGGATGTTTGCTATCTAGGGGGATGCTTGCTATCTGGGGGGGGGGGGTGCTTGCTAACCATGGGGGATGCTTGCTATCTGAGGGATGTTTGCTATCTGGGGGGATGCTTGCTATCTGATGCTTGCTATCTGGGGGATGTTTGCTATCTGGGGGGATGCTTGCTATCTGAGGGATGTTTGCTATCTGGGGGGATGCTTGCTATCTGATGCTTGCTATCTGGGGGATGTTTGCTATCTGGGGGGATGCTTGCTATCTGATGCTTGCTATCTGGGGGATGCTTGCTATCTGGGGGATGCTTGCTATCTGAGGGATGCTTGCTATCTGGGGGATGCTTGCTATCTGGGAGGATGCTTGCTATCTGGGGGATGCTTGCTATCTAGGGGGATGCTTGCTATCTAGCTTGCTATCTAGGGGGATGCTTGCCATCTGGGGGATGCTTGCCATCTGGGGGATGCTTGCCATCTGGGGGATGCTTGCCATCTGGGGGATGCTTGCCATCTGGGGGATGCTTGCTATCTGGGGGATGCTTGCTATCTGAGGGATGCTTGCTATCTGGGGGATGCTTGCTATCTGAGGGATGCTTGCTATCTGAGGGGTGCTTGCACTATCTAGGGGGATGCGCTATCTAGCTTGCTATCTAGGGGGATGCTTGCCATCTGGGGGATGCTTGCTATCTGGGGGATGCTTGCTATCTAGCTTGCTATCTAGGGGGATGCTTGCCATCTGGGGGATGCTTGCCATCTGGGGGATGCTTGCTATGATGCTATCTGAGGGGTGCTTGCTATCTGAGGGGTGCTTGCTATCTGGGAATGATTGCTATCTTGGGGATGCTTGCTATCTTGGGGATGCTTGCTATCTGGGGGATGCTTGCTATCTGGGGGATGCTTGCTATCTGAGGGGTGCTTGCTATCTGAGGGGTGCCTGCTATTTGGGGGGTGCCTGCTATCTGAGGGGTGCTTGCTATCTGAGGGGTGCTTGCTATCTGGGAATGATTGCTATCTTGGGGATGCTTGCTATCTTGGGGATGCTTGCTATCTGGGGGATGCTTGCTATCTGAGGGGTGCTTGCTATCTGAGGGGTGCTTGCTATCTGAGGGGTGCTTGCTATCTGAGGGGTGCTTGCTATCTAGGGGGATGCTTGCTATCTAGCTTGCTATCTAGGGGGATGCTTGCCATCTGGGGGATGCTTGCTATCTGGGGGATGCTTGCTATCTGAGGGATGCTTGCTATCTGGGAGGATGCTTGCTATCTAGGGGGATGCTTGCTATCTAGGGGATGCTTGCACTATCTAGGGGGATGCGCTATCTAGCTTGCTATCTAGGGGGATGCTTGCCATCTGGGGGATGCTTGCTATCTGGGGGATGCTTGCTATCTAGCTTGCTATCTAGGGGGATGCTTGCCATCTGGGGGATGCTTGCCATCTGGGGGATGCTTGCTATGATGCTATCTGAGGGGTGCTTGCTATCTGAGGGGTGCTTGCTATCTGGGAATGATTGCTATCTTGGGGATGCTTGCTATCTTGGGGATGCTTGCTATCTGGGGGATGCTTGCTATCTGGGGGATGCTTGCTATCTGAGGGGTGCTTGCTATCTGAGGGGTGCTTGCTATCTGGGAATGATTGCTATCTTGGGGATGCTTGCTATCTGGGGGATGCTTGCTATCTGGGGGATGCTTGCTATCTGAGGGGTGCTTGCTATCTGAGGGGTGCTTGCTATCTGAGGGGTGCTTGCTATCTGAGGGGTGCTTGCTATCTGAGGGGTGCTTGCTATCTGGGAGGATGCTTGCTATCTAGGGGGATGCTTGCTATCTAGCTTGCTATCTAGGGGGATGCTTTCCATCTGGGGGATGCTTGCTATCTGGGGGATGCTTGCTATCTGAGGGATGCTTGCTATCTGGGAGGATGCTTGCTATCTAGAAGGATGCTTGCTATCTGGGGGATGCTTGCACTATCTAGGGGGATGCGCTATCTAGCTTGCTATCTAGGGGGATGCTTGCCATCTGGGGGATGCTTGCTATCTGGGGGATGCTTGCTATCTAGCTTGCTATCTAGGGGGATGCTTGCCATCTGGGGGATGCTTGCCATCTGGGGGATGCTTGCTATGATGCTATCTGAGGGGTGCTTGCTATCTGAGGGGTGCTTGCTATCTGGGAATGATTGCTATCTTGGGGATGCTTGCTATCTTGGGGATGCTTGCTATCTGGGGGATGCTTGCTATCTGGGGATGCTTGCTATCTGAGGGGTGCTTGCTATCTGAGGGGTGCCTGCTATTTGGGGGGTGCCTGCTATCTGAGGGGTGCTTGCTATCTGAGGGGTGCTTGCTATCTGGGAATGATTGCTATCTTGGGGATGCTTGCTATCTTGGGGATGCTTGCTATCTGGGGGATGCTTGCTATCTGAGGGGTGCTTGCTATCTGAGGGGTGCTTGCTATCTGAGGGGTGCTTGCTATCTGAGGGGTGCTTGCTATCTGAGGGGTGCTTGCTATCTGAGGGGTGCTTGCTATCTGAGGGGTGCTTGCTATCTGAGGGGTGCTTGCTATCTGAGGGGTGCTTGCTATCTGAGGGGTGCTTGCTATCTGGGAATGATTGCTATCTTGGGGATGCTTGCTATCTGGGGGATGCTTGCTATCTGGGGGATGCTTGCTATCTGAGGGGTGCTTGCTATCTGAGGGGTGCCTGCTATTTGGGGGGTGCCTGCTATCTGAGGGGTGCTTGCTATCTGAGGGTTGCCTGCTATCTAGGGGGGTGCTTGCTATCTGGGGGTGCGCTAGCTATCCAGGGATCCTTGCTATTTAGGGATGCTTGCTATCTGGGGGATGCGCTAGCTATCCAGGGATCCTTGCTATTTAGGGATGCTTGCTATCTGGGAGATACTTGCTATCTTTGTGAAAGCTTTATTTTGTGTCCTTTTGATACTTTTAGAAAAAAGCGATTCATAGCAAACTGTCAGTGACAGTTTTATTCGAATAGGGTGATTTATAAAACTGAAGAAGGAATTGGTTCTTAAGAAAATGTGCTTTTTAATTGATTTGTACGAGCTATGAATAATTTTGCTCCTTGCTAATTCGCCGCCCCGAAGGGGGGCACTAGATAGCTAGTTTTTCTACTAAAGAAAGCCGTTGCAAAACTTGATAGTGTATTGTGCATTGAATCAGGCCTTCAGTGAGTTTCTATCATACGAAGTAGTGTCTCCCTCTTGATTAAACCATTATGAAATCCGTTGTGAGAAGCATTATGCATTATGAAATCCCTTGATGGAGTTTTCGTCATGAACTGTTTCTAGCTTGTGAAACGCCACCTTAGAATCTGTTTGTTCACAAATTTCTTCAATTCCAATACACTACTAAAAGTAGTATGCTCTTGTCTGCCTCAATGTTTAGAGAGATTATTAAAAAATATGGATTTTTTTACAATAAGATACTGTTTACAACAATGCTTGCGAGGCACAAACAAATTTTTACTTGAACTTCGATCGTAGCTCAAGCAATCAGGTATGCAGTTTGCAATATTCAATACACTTTATTGCATTTTAATTTCCTGCTCTTATTCCACAAAAGTGCATGTGCGTGCACTAGTGCGCATCTGCAATTTAAGCCTGCAAAATTCCTGGCGAGGTTTTTGGCACCTGTCCAAACCCAGACAGAGTGCAGAAGAGAATTGGCATTGGTTTTGCGGGCTTAAATATGAAATATGGACCCACATGTAGTCGAGGCTTTGATTTGATGCCCCCTCAAGCGCCCTATAAAGAGCCCTCAAAATGCTCAAACGCTCATAGGGTGCCATAAGACATAAAAAGCGCCCCCAAAGCTCACCAAAGGCATCCCTCAACGCTCCCCCTCAAAGCTCGCCCTCAAAGCTCCCCTCAAAGCCCCTCAAAGCTCCCCCTCAAAGCTCCCCCTCAAAGCTCCCCTCAAAGCTCCCCCTCAAAGCTCCCCCTCAAAGCTCCCCCTCAAAGCTCCCCCAAAAGCTCCCTCAAAGCTTCCACTCAAAGCTCCCCCTCAAAGCTCCCCCTCAAAGCTCCCCTCAAAGCTCCCCCTTCAAAGCTCCCCCCTCAAAGCTCCCCCTTCAAAGCTCCCCCTCAAAGCTACCCAAAAGCTCCCTCAACGCTCCCCCAAAAACTCTCCCTCAAAGCTCCCCCTCAAGGCTCCCCCAAAAGCTCCCCCTCAAAGCTCCCCCTCAAAGCTCACCCAAAAGCTCCCTCAAAGCTCTCCCTCAAAGCTCCCCCTCAAAGCTCCCCCTCAAAGCTCACCCAAAAGCTCCCTCAAAGCTCCCCCCTCAAAGCTCCCCCTCAAAGCTCCCCCTCAAAGCTCCCCCTCAAAGCTCCCCCTCAAAGCTCCCCCTCAAAGCTACCCCAAAAGCTTCCTCAACGCTCCCCCAAAAGCTCCTCCAAGTGCTCCCAAAGCTTGCTCAAACGCGCCTAAAATCTCGCAAGACGTTCAAAAAGCGCCCGGCCCAAAGCGCCATTCTTAGCACCAGTTTGGCACAACTTCGCCCCCCCCTCTGAAACCCTATTTCGAGCATAACATGTGCAAATTTTCAGGACACGTGAAACAGTGAGCTGCCAGCAACAACCCTGTGTTCAGCGATGCGTGTGCACTTCCTCTGTATAGCAATGCATACCCCCTCGTATCTGTTGGCTCTATCGCAACGTGCGATCCGGCGGCCTTGCATTCAGCTACAATTAAAGGTGCGAGCTAAAGTTCTTAATCTGCCAATCAGATCGAGTGCTGCATGCCAAACAAGCCGGATTGAGGCTTTGCGGGCCAAGGTGGATCAGCCGGTGTCGCATGCAGTGCAGCGCAAACGAAACGTGGGGGGGGGGGCTGACAATAAACAAACGCTCACTAACTCTATAAGCTACAAGCAGATCTTCCAGCTTGAAATTCTCTCTCTCTCTCTCCCAGTCTGCGGCAGCTTGGGCCCAGTGCCAACAATCTTAGTTTAGCCGTGCTGGCAAACTGCCAGACAGATCAACTCTCTCTCTCTCTCTCTCTCTCTCTCTCTCCCTCCCTCTCTCTCTCTCTCTCTCTCTCCCTCTCTCTCTCTCTCTCTCTCGCTCTCTCTCTCTTTGGCTGGCAGTTTCTGCATGCCGTAAATTTATATTATAATTAGTTATTATTATTATTATTCCAATGCGACCCTCCAGTTTCACAGGCGAAAATTCTGACAACCTTTTGTGAGTTTTTTCTCTGTTTAATTTATGGCATACTCGTATGCGCAGACCAATGCAGTCCCACAGGTCAGCTCAACCGTTAAAAGCCGGTTTGATAGCCCCGGGCTAATGGCTGAATGCCTGGGTCGATCCATACGCGTATAGAGGATTTTAATCCTGGCCTATTGATTTAATTGTTTTCAATCGTGTGCATTGCTTCCCAAGCTCTATTGGTATAAGCAGTTAGCGATTGCAGCAATAAAAATTAATAGCTATGAATATTTTCACACTACGCACTCAGGCATGGAACAATAAGCCTCTCTCTATACGACTATAGTAAGACTCCATATCTTGCACTGAGTTCGCGGAATTTGGCCGAAATTCACCCTAGTTTGTAGTTTCACACGGGTCTCATGGCGTTTTAGTGCTTGCTTGCATTGCTTCACTCCATTTATTGAGGCCCGACCGAAGAATATTCATTCATCAATATAGTTTGTTTTCTGCTCAGTGCCCAGTCAGCATCTTAATCCCTCGTTTACCTGTCCCTTAATCATCAACCATTCACTCACCCCTGATGTCCCCTATTCACTCACTCCTGGTGTCCCCTATTCACTCACCCCTGCCCCCTATTCACTCGCCCCTGGTGTCCCCTATTCACTCACTCCTGATGTCTCCTATTCACTCACCCCTGCCCCCTATTCACTCGCCCCTGATGTCTCCTATTCACTCACCCCTGCCCCCTATTCACTCACCCCTGGTGTCCCCTATTCACTCACCCCTGCCCCCTATTCACTCACTCCTGGTGTCCCCTATTCACTCACCCCTGCCCTCCTATTCACTCACCCCTGGTGTCCCCTATTCACTCACCCCTGGTATCCCTATTCACTCACCCCTGGTATCCCTATTCACTCACCCCTGCCCTCCTATTCACTCATCCCTGCCCTTCTATTCACTCATCCCTGCCCTCCTATTCACTCATCCCTGCCCTCCTATTCACTCATCCCTGCCCTCCTATTCACTCATCCCTGCCCTCCTATTCACTCATCCCTGCCCTCCTATTCACTCATCCCTGCCCTCCTATTCACTCACCCTCCCCCTATTCACTCATCCCTGCCCTCCTATTCACTCATCCCTGCCCTCCTATTCACTCACCCTTGTCGCTGTCTTAAAAAACTTTTCAACAGACTTCCATTGGTTATAATTTATTTAAAACGAAACACGAGAGAAATCTCCCTTTTATTTTTCAGTCTGCACCACAAACATACAACAACGAGGCTTATAATACATGTGTAGGTGCAGCTTTGCAGGGCGCCAAGGCCTTTGACGCGCGTCCCATTGATAGAGTGCTACTACAGCTAATACAGGCTCCCCTCGCACGTGCCTCGGGTAGCTCCATGGCTTGGCATTAGAGAGCACTTTACAGAATTTCGACGCCTCGCAGAAATCGACAGTTTCTTCTGCTTTTAAAAGAAAGCGCGACTCGCGCTCAAAGAAATGGAGAGTTTTTTAGGGCGTGCCAGAAATTCGAGACACTAATGGAGCCTGGGATTCTGACGCAACACCGAGACCTGAGCTGGTTAATTTCCTCAGCCAAGATCTCCAGAGCTCAGTCCGCTACAAGCAGATTTCCCTGCCTCTCCAGCACACACACCGGCACCAATTCTAATCGATAAAAGTTATTGAGCTTAGGAAAAAATAGCTGACAGCAAGGTGTATGGCGGAAATCAATCCCTTTTATACTTTGCGCCTCTTGGCAACCGCAGAGGGGCAGAGACTGCTGTAGTGAGTAGGAAAGGCTCACAACCTTCCTTTCTCTACTAGCTATTTCCAGTCCAACGGTTTCTGCAACAACCGCCACCTCCCCCTCCTCAAGAGTTGAGTGACTCAAGACCGCTCGCTTCCTCCTGCAGTGCTAAAACCGCCTCCCAGCCGCTACCCAAATGGAGTTCCGCTTTTTTTTCTCTGGGTTTTAAATGTAGTGCGATTTGACAACACAAGAACCGCCGGCCCGAGCAGAGCCAATTTGATTTATTAATCGCATTAAATAACGCGAGTGAAACGCATTGACAAGACAAGCGATGGGTGCAGTAGAGCCTCAAGAGTACACTATATGTACAGTCCTTATCGCCAAAGAGGATTGAAAATCTGTCCCTCAACAGTTCGAGAGGCCTCGGAGCAGTAGGGACAGATCGGGGCAACAAAATATGAAATCGCTCAAGAAATTTTTGTCAATAAAAACAGGCTAACACCGCGAGTTGCTTTTTTACAAAATCAAATAGGAATCAGGGATTGGGGCAGAGCAGTCTTAAATACATCAGTGTGGAACTGAAGGGGTGCGCATTTATAACTTTATGACTTGGAGATTGCTGCTGAACTATGCGGAGGCCAGTCAGTCAGTCAGTCAGTCAGGCAGTCAGTCAGTCAGTCAGTCAGTCAGTCAGACAGTCAGTCAGTCAGTCAGTCAGTCAGTCAGTCAGTCAGTCAGTCAGTCAGTCAGTCAGTCAGTCAGTCAGTCAGTCAGTCAGTCAGTCAGTCAGTCAGTCAGTCAGTCAGTCAGTCAGTCAGTCAGTCAGTCAGTCAGTCAGTCAGTCAGTCAGTCAGTCAGTCCGTCAGTCAGTCAGTCAGTCCGTCAGTCAGTCAGTCAGTCAGTCAGTAAGTCAGTCAGTCAGTCAGTCAGTCAGTCAGTCAGTCAGTCAGTCAGTAAGTCAGTCAGGCAGTCAGTCAGTCAGTCAGTCAGTCAGTCAGTCAGTCAGTCAGTCAGTCAGTCAGTCAGTCAGTCAGTCAGTCAGTCAGTCAGTCAGTCAGTCAGTCAGGCAGTCAGGCAGTCAGGCAGTCCTCAAAGGTCGCTCTCAATCTCATCAACGTCAAGTTCGACACCCCTGACATCTTCGCAGCCGCTGTCGCCGTCGTCCTCCTTCTCGGCACCGTCTGCTGAGGAGTCTGAGTCCTCCTCAGGAATGAGCTCGTCCTGATAATAATAGTACTGAGCATCGTGGCGCGCCTGCGGCTGCGGCGACGGGCTGCAGGCGATGTGCGGCAGGCCGACCAGGAAGCTCCGACCGGCGCTTGGCAACGGCGGCTCTGGCGGGGGCGGCGTCAGCAGCGGCTGCTGCATCGCTGGCCGGTGTCGCCGCCACCGCCGGCGGCTTGGATGCCGACGCCGTTGCTGCTGCTGCTGCGGCTGGGGCTGCCGCTGAAACTGCAGAAGCTGCATCGGAGGCGACAGTCTGGCCAGCTGAGCGGCAAAATTCCACTGGGGCGGGGAGCTACCAGGAGACGAGCCAGGGAAACTGCGGGGAGACAGGCTGTCCTGCGGACTGCCGAGCGGCTGCTGCTGCTGCTGTGGCGCTGGCGGCGGCGGCGTGGCAGCGCAGAGGCGGAGGTCGCGGAGGCCGAACTCGAGTAGCGGGGGGCCGGGAGGCCGCACTGGCACCGGTCGGTGAAGGCCGCCGCGCAGCAGCGTCAGCGAGCGGCACTGCCGCTTTGGCGCCAGCGGCGGCGGGCTGGGCGGCACGGCGTCGGCAGCGTCGGGTTGGCGCGGCTGCTGAGGCTGCGGAGGCTCAGCTGGATTGTTGAGAGGTTGGGTGATGTTAGAATTGGCTGCGGTCGAGATGTGCAACCAAATGCACACAGTGTCACATGCATTTAGTGCCAGTAGCCGTTTAAATTGCAATTAAATTATAACAAAACTTGTAAAGTTGATTGATTTTAAATCTTTCAAATTTGTTTATTTTGGCCAATTTCAGGATGAGGCCGAAACAAAAGATTTTTCACAAACCTGCCAGGGTCATAAAGATTCTGAACAAGAATTTGAAGAAATGTAGCCTAGTGGGTTGTAGCCTAGTGGGTTGTAGGCCTAGTGGGTTGTAGCCTAGTGGATTGTAGCCTAGTGGATTGTAGCCTAATGGGTTGTAGCCTAGTGGGTTGTAGCCTAGTGGATTGTAGCCTAGTGGGTTGTAGGCCTAGTGGGTTGTAGCCTAGTGGATTGTAGCCTAGTGGGTTGTAGCCTAGTGGGTTGTAAGCCTAGTGGGTTGTAGGCCTAGTGGGTTGTAGCCTAGTGGATTGTAGCCTAGTGGGTTGTAGCCTAGTGGATTGTAGCCTAGTGGGTTGTAGCCTAGTGGGTTGTAGCCTAGTGGGTTGTAGCCCAGTGGATTGTAGCCTAGTGGGTTGTAGCCTAGTGGGTTGTAGCCTAGTGGGTTGTAGCCTAGTGGGTTGTAGCCCAGTGGGTTGTAGGCCTAGTGGGTTGTAGGCCTAGTGGGTTGTAGCCTAGTGGGTTGTAGCCTAGTGGGTTGTAGCCTAGTGGGTTGTAGCCTAGTGGATTGTAGCCTAGTGGATTGTAGCCTAGTGGGTTGTAGCCTAGTGGGTTGTAGCCTATTGGGTTGTAGCCTAGTGGATTGTAGCCTAGTGGGTTGTAGCCTAGTGGATTGTAGCCTAGTGGGTTGTAGCCTAGTGGGTTGTAAGCCTAGTGGGTTGTAGGCCTAGTGGGTTGTAGCCTAGTGGATTGTAGCCTAGTGGGTTGTAGCCTAGTGGATTGTAGCCTAGTGGGTTGTAGCCTAGTGGGTTGTAGCCTAGTGGGTTGTAGCCTAGTGGATTGTAGCCTAGTGGGTTGTAGCCTAGTGGGTTGTAGCCTAGTGGGTTGTAGCCTAGTGGGTTGTAGCCCAGTGGGTTGTAGGCCTAGTGGGTTGTAGGCCTAGTGGGTTGTAGCCTAGTGGGTTGTAGCCTAGTGGGTTGTAGCCTAGTGGCTAGTGCGTCGGACATCGTAGAAACGAGTACTTTGGAAAAAAAATTGACCCTTATTGTCGAAGTTTTCCTCACGAAAATGCAGATTTAGGGAAGAGCTTGAAGATTCCGCTTTTCAAGATTAGCAACATTACTATAATTATCCAATCGCTAAATATGGGGGAATTAATTTCACCTTTAGCTCGTAGTTGGGCGTCAAATTACCGCCTCCCTTAACGCGACGCGTGAGTCTGCTTCTTTTAATTCGCAAAAGGGATGGATGCAGCCGCCCAACCCAAAGGGGGATGCGAGGACAGCCCTGCCCAGCCGCCACTGATACACTATAATTGAGCGATTTCTCTCATTCACTCGCTTCATCACTTTCTAAAGAGATCGCCTAAGGACTAAAAAAATCCCCTCAGAGATTCCGGCTTAGAGACACAGGAAATTGGAAGGGGCTCGGGTTCTTCTTTGTCAAAGTAAGCAAATAAGTCAATGGAGAGAAAGGCAGAAAGTTAGTCTCCCATGGGACAAATAAAAGTTTCAGATCCCTAATCCCAACAAATAAGCCGCACTAAAAAAGCACCAAGCAATCCCCTCCACTAATTAATGACACAATTCTAATTGCAGCAGCAGTTTAGCGCACTCAGGCCGCAAAAAGAAACTCATTTTGCATGGCCAGACTTGGCCTTCATCCACTGGCTCAGCGTCGAGAGGAGTTGTTTTGGGGAGATTCTCCCCTGTTTGAGTTAATTGGGCAATGCTTTTTGGGCATTGGGCAGAGCAAGTCGGCCATAAGCTTCAAGCAGCATTCACAAGACGGCTGATTTCTCTTTGTAGTAAAAAATACAGGCTCCGCAGCGGGGGAAAAGTATTTGGCCAGTAAGTTTAAAAGAAGGCGGTTGGGGGTTTAGTGGGACGCCACGTCCCAGCCCCCCCCCCCCTGTCTCTTGCTCTTCTGCGGCTGCGGCGGCGGCGAAAAAAAGCATTTTTTGTCGGCACTGCCGCGTCTGTGCCGCCTGCTGACAGAGTAAACACAGCGGCAGAAAGAGAAGAAAAAATCCCGGAGGGGTAAAATAGAAAAGAGCGAACAAGAGAGGTTGGGTGGCGCTTGCAGCTCGTCAGTCGTCAAGCGCCGTTCAAAGAGAAGCGCCGCGCCTTTCAAAAGCCGACCAATTGAAAAGTTGAAAATCGCCGCGTCCTCAAATACGCGAAATAGCGGCAGGGGATCAGGCGGGTGGGCAGCGCAGATGGAAAACTACAATAACTGAGAGGTCTGGGCTGGGAGAGCCGATAACAGCTGCTGCCCCTGTTGCTGGTGCTGTTGCACAGTGTTCCGAGATTTCCATAGTCAGCAAAAGAGCCTTCCTATCCCTAATATTCCCGTTTAGTTGCTGCAGTGAATCGCGGTCCGTGGGCCTGCTGTACATTGGGCCAATGGGGGGGGGGGTGGGTGCTGGTGGGCCTGTGGACCTGACGTCTCCTCCGCGATGCCCCTGCGAGCGTATTGAGTTGCCGCTGGCACAAATGTGAAGAGAAGAGGTGTGCGACCAGGGACTCCTAGGAACTAGCATCAGTGGACTGGAAGCTCGAGAAGAAGATACTTTCACAATGATGCTATTGCTGTAGCCTTTGCAAATTATTTAATATTAATATGAAAATGACATTAGGGGGCCGTAGCCAAGTGGTCAAGCACGGCGCTCTGATGTGCCAGCGGCCCAGGCTCGATTCCAAGTGTAGTCGCATTAATTTGGGGCTAAATTGGAATCTCGGCTTGGCTCTGCTCGTGCAATTAACGCCCTTGAGGGCTAACCCCAAGGCACAATGAAGTGTACATGCCTAACGATAAATAAAGTTAGGGCCGCTGTACACTCCTGTGTGAGTGTGTGCCTGTGCGTGTGACTGCGTACAGTACGTATCTTATATCTGCGTACATGCCTCTCGCCGGTTGTGCGACAATGTCGCTTGAAGTGCGCCTGGGTGCACACAGCCCCCGGCCTTTAATAATAAAAAACCTAAATCAAAGGTGTGATAGCATCGTTGGTTTCATAAATCCACGACACCACGATAGATGATGCTGTTAAAACTCGTTAAACTTATTAACACAATCAACTCTTAGACCAAATTGAATTCGCGCCAATTCATAGAAATTAGCTAGCAGCTTGATCGTCAAAGATTCTAAGAAACCAATCTTCTCTCAACTTCAAATTGAATTCAACAGTTTCCAGTCCATTGATGCTATTTCTAGGAGTCCCTGGGCCGTGCCACGGTCGAGCCCTTGCATTGAGGTTTCTATACTGGCAATTCAGGCGAAATTAATGCTGATAAGAGAGCCGTAAGCTGAATTCATCAAGCCTCTTCATTTCCGCGTGCATGACCTTTGGCCCTATGATCGAAGTCATTGTCGAAGAGTTCTTTTCACTTTCTACCTACCCTCTTCCAACCAAATTGACAAGCTGAAGTCACAAGGGGCGCCAGCTCTTGGAGCACTTGACCTGCTCTGGCTCGGGCTGCATTGTATTGCCAATGACGCTTTCCCAGAACAGAAGTGATGGGCAGCCAACTGGAAAATGGCTGCTATGAGTGAAAACAGAGAGACTGCGAGGTCGACATCAACAATAATAAGACGAGACGAAGTGGGAAGCGAGGAGAGGATCTGGAACAAAGCTTCCACACTTTATCAGCCCGCCCCCCCCCCCTGTTCATCGCAGAAACTCTTTTATGTTAGAAAATTTCAAGCCCCATCTTTAGTTTTCATATCTTTGCTCTGACAGGATATCGCAGGAATCTTCCTCCCAATTCTTTCACTCTTACAATGTTGCTCTCTGAATGTCACTATCACAAGTCAGGACATTGTCACTCTAGCACCTGCCATCCTCACACTGTCACTCTAGCACCTGCCATCCTCACACTGTCACTCTAGCACCTGCCATCCTCACACTGTCACTCTCACACTATCACTCTCACACTGTCACTCTCACACTGTCACTCTCACACTGTCATCCTCACACTGTCACTCTCACACTGTCATCCTCACACTGACACTCTCACACTGTCACTCCAGCACTGCTATCCCCGCACTGTCACTCTCCTTATCTCTCTCTTACTTAAACAACAATCTTAACGAGGCACTGAAACATAAAATTCAAGGATTCACAATTAAAACATTTAATTCAGCGACTGTCAAAACTGAAATTTTATAAACTTCACCGAGGGTTAAAACGGAAATGATTGACAGTAAATTTGGAACTAAAGGCTGTGGGAGACATGGGGACTGAGGACTAACGTCCTCTGACTGTCATGCCCAGAAGCCCCTGGTTCGATTCCGCGCATCAACTTGAGGCTCTGTGCACAAAAATTTGGCCCGGAGCCGGAGGTTTGTCGTGCAATTCAAGCCAACGATGGCCAGATTCCCAAGGCACAGAGAGCGCTCATGCCTGAGGATGTACACCTAGTGTGGGTGCTCAGAGGTCCCTCTCTGATTCTGACTGTCCTGACTGCGCCAGGATTTCCCAAAGCCCCCAAATCCGAGAATTCATAAACTGGCCTCATCTTTGGAGCAGAAGCATTCCGACTGTAAAAAGACTAAAGTTGCGATGAGAGAGGCCTTTATGCAGCTTTCCCTGATAAGAGAATCTGGAGTGAGGGGGGGCACTCCAGCATGAAATGGAGAGAGAGAATAATAAAGAATGGCAATAATGGAAGTACGCTAGCGGGAGAAAAGAGAGCAAGGATGCTTATACATATATATAGTAATAAACTGCAGACCGCGGGTCCTCTTTATCCTAAATCTCATCCTACTTAGCGGAGAAAGGGGGAAACGGGTGAATCTGGCAGTACCAACTCTTCATGCACACAGTGCAGCCTGACTGTGTCTGCGCTAGCCGTTCGCTCAAGCACGCTGACTTGTTGGCGTTTGAGTCCAAGTGGATGGGGGGGGGAGAAAGCCGGTGGAGGAGAAGGGATCAGCGACTGTGATAACGAATTGAAACTGGGGCAGCGGGGAGCCAGATTTGTGCCACCAGTGCCAGCAGAACTGATGGGGCGGCGGCTTGGCTGCCTGCCAGCCCGGGGGGGGGGTTGGCGGGGCGAGGTTTTTTCACTAATAACACAGAAGGACCCTGGGAACAGAGCTCGGCTTAGGAGCTGTGAGTCATCAACTAGCCCGCGCTTAGTTTTAGAGGGAATTAGGAGCGGGTGCTGGGGTGCAGAAGCGGTAGGGAATTTGGATAGGTAGAAAGCAGTCTTGTCTGGAGAGAGCGGGGGGCGAGAGAGAGAGAGAGAGCGAGAGTGTAAGTTGCGGTTTTGGCCTGACCAGCAAGTATTCCTTTCGGCACTGCTAGGAATGCCATACTTTTTCAAGAGCCGCGGCCACGTCCGTGAAGGCACGCAGTGACCAGGGCTTGACTGTGGAGTTGGGGGATTTTACTTTCCATTCAAGCAAGCAATTGCGCGTCTTTTAATTCTGTACTGTTTTCAGAATTTCGGTTAAGTAATAATTTGTTTGCCTGTGCAAACAGTGCATCTGTATGTAGGCTGTGCACTTTTGTCTTGATTGTGGAGCCGCTTGCACCTAAGGTAGCTGTGTGTAGAGCACGAATACCTCCGAAAATTCAATTCGCAAAACCAGCAAATGGACTTTGAAAAAGAAAACCACTTTGACAGAGTGTTACAGAGACACCTGAAAGATTTGAGAGTGACTGCAAAGACACCTGAGGGTGCTGAAAGTGACTGCAGACACCTGGAGGTGCGGAGAGTGACTGCAGAGACACCTAAAGGATCAGAGAGTGACTACAGACACCTGAAGGATCAGAGAGTGACTACAGAGACACCTGAAGGATCAGAGAGTTACTACAGAGACACCTGAAGGATCAGAGAGTGACTACTAGACACCTGAAGGATCAGAGAGTGACTACTAGACATCTGAAGGATCAGAGAGTGACTACAGAGACACCTGAAGGATCAGAGAGTGACTACAGAGACACCTGAAGGATCAGAGAGTGACTACAGAGACACCTGAGGTGCAGAGAGTGACTACAGAGACACCTGAGGGATCAGAGAGTGACTACAGAGACACCTGAAGGATCAGAGAGTGACTACAGAGACACCTGAGGTGCAGAGAGTGACTACAGAGACACCTGAGGTGCAGAGAGTGACTACAGAGACACCTGAGCTGCAGAGAGTGACTATAGAGACACCTGAAGGATCAGAGAGTGACTACAGAGACACCTGAAGGATCAGAGAGTGACTACAGAGACACCTGAGGTGCAGAGAGTGACTACAGAGACACCTGAGGTGCAGAGAGTGACTACAGAGACACCTGAGCTGCAGAGAGTGACTATAGAGACACCTGAAGGATCAGAGAGGGACTACAGAGACACCTGAAGGATCAGAGAGTGACTACAGAGACACCTGAGGTGCAGAGAGTGACTACAGAGACACCTGAGGTGCAGAGAGTGACTACAGAGACACCTGAGCTGCAGAGAGTGACTATAGAGACACCTGAAGGATCAGAGAGTGACTACAGAGACACCTGAAGGATCAGAGAGTGACTACAGAGACACCTGAAGGATCAGAGAGTGACTACAGAGATACCTGAAGGATCAGAGAGTGACTACAGAGATACCTGAAGGATCAGAGAGTGACTACAGAGACACCTGAGGTGCAGAGAGTGACTACAGAGACACCTGAGGTATAGAGAGTGACTGCATGCAAAAAGCCCAAGATGAATTGACAATGCCCTTACCGGATGAGGATGCAGCTGTGAAGGCAGTCAGCGCTAGTGCACCATTCACTGCCGGGCTGTACGGATGGAAGGAAGCCGATTCGCAGCTTGGATGATTGAAGCCTCGAATGTCTGACATAATGATCCTTTCCGGACTGTCCCGGTTGTCAGGTTAGTTGGGCAAGTTATGACAATGACTTCAAATCTCGGAGTGCTTCTGCAGTTCAAACAGCTTATTTCAGAACATCTGGAATGTGCAGCAGAGTATTGTATAGTCAATTAATAATAGTCAACGTCATATGCATGGATAATGTGCATTCTAAAAGTACTCACTGACTCGATGAATGGAAACTATCGATAACCACCCTTTTTATCAACTATATTAGGCATTCAAATATCGGATAAATCTATTATTTATCAGAAGCGCTGACTGCGCACACAAATGCAAGAGAAAACTTGGACCGACTGCTTGGCAACTGGCTGGGTCGCGTAAAGAGAGACAGGAGCCGTCCAGCGGCGTGGGTCTCCGCTGCCCATTATCAGTCGCTGATTGGAGGAGGCCCATTCAGCCAAACGACTTGCTTGCTTTTTTACTGACACTGTGAGCCCTCCTTCGACTCGATCTGCTAAGCGTTTTACTTCGAGTGTAGTGAGAATTCCTTGCAAGCTGAAGAATTGCTGAAATTATATTCTACTAACTTGCGAGGAATTAATGCTCTGGGAGCATCCGGGAGGATTTGTGAGGATTTTGAGGGATTTTGAGCATGAGCACGAGTCCGCATGCCTTGATATGAGTTACCATAAGCGTGAGCTGAGCTACAATTTGCATACTTGACTGCTTTTTCTTCTGGTCTTCAAAACTGAACTCAAGACGGAAAGTTGAGTAATAAAGTCTTACCTTTCTCCAAGCAGAGAGGTGTCGTCAGCTCTTCTGACTCAATTATTGTCGTTTGGAAAACTCTTATACTTTTCGAAAGCAGCTGTGTAGCCTGCAATATATTGTAGCTGTTTAATCGCAAAGGAACAAAGAAGCCTTGCCTTCTTGTCCAGTTCCTAGCAAAATTCGTTACTAGCTAGAAGTGATGCAGAGAGCAAGGAGGGGTGCTATAAAAGCTTTGCAAAACGAACCCTTGGGGTGGTTGGGGCTGGCCTGGTATTGGATAGAGAGACAGGGCAAGAGACCAGAAGGCCAGAAGCTAACACACACTAAACAAAGACTTGAATTAGTGTGTCAAAGCTTTCCTTTCTTCTTTATATTCGCATCACCATCTTCTTGGCGCACAACAAATTTGGAGAATCGGGTCTGGGGTGCATGGAACACTAGCCAATGAGAGCGCATCTGGCAGCGTTTCCGGCCCTGGATGTGGGGACTCGGAGGGCAATTGATGGCGCGGTAAGGATTTAGCGAGCGCTGGAGGGGGGCAGTGACAGGGAATCCTATTTGTTTCACCAGGAACCGACACTGGTCCCGCACCACCCCACCTCCCGGCCCTACAAGTTGAGGCCCAAGCCTTCGAGCCTTCGAGACTCGGGAGTTTTTGTGAGTAAACCCTTCCTTGTAGGGAGGGTTCCCACAAATGGGGACGAAAAATAACAGAAGAGTAATTTTAGTTGAGAGTTGGGGAGAATAAATAACAGAATGGGCAGGAGATCCTCGCTGCGCTGCTGTGTATGTACGAGTTCGTGGAACAAAGAGCCTTTCCTGTGGGACGGAAGTGCATAGGAAAATTAATGTGCGTTCTTCCCTCACACTGTACTCTACTGCACATTCACTGTTCTTTGCCCCTATATACGTTGCGAGTTTGTCTCGAAGAGCACTGACTCGCAATCTTCTCAATTCCACTCTATCGCATTTTGAAACTACCTGATCGTTCCCACTATGGGCTACAAGTGCTGCGTTCCTCTGTGCGTCACCAACTATGCTCGCTATGAGAAGAATCCAACCGTGACTATCCACAAGTTTCTATCATCTACGCAGTTGGAGCTCCTGAATAAGTGGATCACGGCCATTCCACGCGTGTGGACCGATTCCGAGTTGGAGCAGCTGAGAACAAACCACAAACCACATTGCTCACAAGCTGAACAGGAGGTCCTTGAATCCGACAAACCTGGAGAAGACAAACGTCCAGCACGCTGCCAATGTTTTCAGCGAGTCCACAGTGGAGGCTGCCAAGTTCCACAGGTTTCCCATCGGTCTGATCACCTTCTTACAGCTCATTCTGAGTCTGTGGACGATGTGGAATGTTGGGACCACGAAGAAGGCAAAGGAGAAGCGGCTTCCGGACGCTGCTCCGTTGGTTCCGAATGATCCAAGGCTCTCAAAGCTGCGCCGGTTTGCCACTTTTTTTCATCGATGGGAGGAGTCAAAGCTGCCTGGATTGACTGCTCCTACATTCTTAGCCGTGAGATCCTGCTGCCTCACTCTTGCTGACCTCACAGAGCACCTGTTGGCCGAGCATTCGTTTCCTTCCGTTTTGACAGGCCGCATTGTCAGCGATTGGATTGAGCGCCGCTTCGGTCGCTACCGCCAATTTCACGGTGGCAACTTCTTCATTTCCGTGCGTCAGATCTTTCAGGCGGAGAAGAAGACCCGCGTCTCGAGCTTGCTCAAGTTTCATGGACTTAAGCTGAGGAACTTGAGGGACAACTGTTGTCTTTGTCGCTGCCTGGCCTGGAGCATCTGAGTGCTGCTCTTTCATCAACTGATCTGAACCTGTGCTCCTATCTTGGTGGGTATGTCGCGAAGTCTCTGTGTGGTCAGCTGAAGTGCCAGGATTGCAGGAACTTCCTGGTCACTGCCGACTATTTGGAGTTCCTATCCGATGATGAGGCCCGCGCTGAGGATTTCGCCTTGATCCAGATGCGTGATCGTGGTGGTCTGAAGTGCCCAGTGACTTCGTGTTTCTTCTAATGAAGGTATCCTACTTCGTGTTCGGCCACCTGAAGGATAAGAGTTTGCTGACTGCTGATCTGCTGTACTCAGGAGGAACTGTTCAGAGTATCGTGGAGCTCTGCCAGGATTACATCAGCAGATCCGGTGAGTTCCGCGACATGCTGAAACAGAAGTGTCCTTGCGGAAGACCTGAGGTTATTTTCTTCTCCAGGATCCTCACCCCAGCAGTCAGAATCTTTTTGAAGAATCTCGTGAATGAGACCAACGACAACTTGAAGAACGAGAAAGCTTTAAAGAGAAAGAAGGTAATGTTATCGGGTGAGTGAGTCTGTCTGTAGTCCTACTGGAGTCATAATGAGTCTTCAAGAATTGCTTTTCAGTGGGAGTTCTTGCCTGCCATTTGCCAGTGCAATGGAGGATTTTTATATTGATTTATTCTCCAAAACTGAGCAATATAGAAAAAAATATTAAATTAAAAAGCAATGCAGCAAATATTTTCTTCGACACTGTCTTAATTATTTTTGTTTACTTCTTTTTGATGATTCCTTATGCGAAAGGCATGCTAACCAGGCAAGAAATTGGGGGAATGGGGAGGGGACTTGGGCCTCAACTTGTAGGCCCCATTTTTCAGTGTCGCTTCCTGGGGAGCGCAGCGAGCCAATAGGATTCCCTGGCAGTGATATAGCGATGACGAATCCCCTGGGGGTTGGCCATGGGGTGTCACACGATTTTGTTTTATCGGAAGTAGGAAGTGGAAATGTCTTGCTTTTTTAAAGCATCCCACAGAATTTTCGAAAATGTGATTTAGAAATCCTGCCACGAAAGAGCGTTGTCGTATTGACGACCTTGTATTGCACCTGAATTGACTCATGGATTCGGCAACCAGAGCGATTTAATTTTCCTATTTGGAATTCTATGGATTACAGCACTTGGCAAACAGGAAAAATATGGATGATCTATCTTTCATCACCGCATGGCATGGATTTTGGACAATAGGAAACCCACTAAGGGCTTGTTTATGGGTCAATGCGCGGGCCCGGAGGTCAGAATTATTTCTTCCTGTTTTACGAGCAGTGTGAGAAATGGCACAATTGCATGTACTTTTATGCTTTACAAATATCACATCTAATTTTAGCATAAAACTACTGTAACAGATAGTTGTAGTTGTACGTCTGCATGTATTTTGTATCTAGATACCGCGTTTAGGTCTTAGGTGTATTCGTTACATAGAACATGCGTGTAGTACGTATCAACGTTGAACTTTAGCTTAATGTATTTTCATGATAGCCAAATTAAAATAAGACGTAGGCAACTGATTACAAGCTACCATAAAGTTATATTGAAAGATGCAAAAGTTCAACAAACTATCATAGGTTCATTATTTTGCTTTCATCAGACTATACTGGCGCAGAATTTCTTCAAGGAAGTGGGCAACTCATAAGCATACGTGTACAAAAAAACGTGTATGTAACCCAAAATGTGCCACAAATTCAAGATGCACAGTATAGCTTGGCGCCCACACTTTAATTATTTTTCTTTTCCAGAAGAAAATCGGACTTTGAAATCGATACAAAATCGATTTACAGCTGCATGGCAATGGCAACCAGAAATTATCACAAAGGCAGCAGGGGCGCATCCGGGGGGGGGGCAAGGGGCCTGCATGGTCCCTCAGCTTGCCTCGGCCAAAAAAATTGGGCCATACTTTTTTATTGCAAACTTATGCGAGGTCTATATTTTCAATATTGGGGTGTAGTGCTTGGTATAGCTTGCCTCCTCTAAAATTTTCTGGATCCGAGCCTGAAAGCCATTCTGATTAATTTAACTAGTGAATTATTACATGTATATATATTGCACCGATACAGTGAATTCGTGAACTAGTTCAACAGTGGACCACGGAAATATTACTTTTTTAAACAAAGAAACAATTCTAAAACATATAATATCTTTGAGAATTATAATATTTTTTTTCATATAGAGTTTTCTTAGTTTCTTTTTTTTTCAAAATTATTTCTCGAGCATATAGTGATTTTTATTTAAATTTCTATTATACTGATTGATTAACTTCTAGACTGTAATTTATTAACGCTTGATGAACACTCGAAAGCCTAGGTTATCGCATTGCAGGTTTCTCTTCGTTTGCTGGTCTGATTGTATTAGTCATACTCGTAGGTTAGCTTTTAGCTTGCTATTTTTCTTTACTTTGTCAAGAAACATAGCAAGCTGACACCTGAGCAGCCCAATCTAAATAATCTTTGATAAATAGGAAGGCAAAAATCAACATTAAATTAATTTAATTGAACGACGCGTTTTGCACGATACTATTGCTATTAAAATAACCTTGTCTATATTTTATTATCAAGTAGTTTACTAGTTAGCTTGTATATTTGAAATTGTACATGTGTAACCCTCCCCATAGTCTTCATCATGCATTCATGCTGGGTGCATGCCCAGACAAAAATTAAATTGTTGCAAATGCATGCAAAAAAATTTAAGTGCATACCCATACTCTTAAATCTAGGTTAATATTGCAACAATAAAATGACCTTTTTTGTGTTGCAATTGCAACAGTAAATGACCTTTCTTGCATTGTATAAAGCAAAGGACCCTTTTTGGCTGATAATTTAGTTGATTATTTTTCTTTCCTTTTTTTATTATTTTAGAAAAAACTATTTTATTAGGTATTATGCATGCCAACTGTGCATGTCCCACATTCTGGATCATGTAGTATATACCCAAAAATATGGGCCTGCATTGGCCTTGTATACCAAAAGTTAGATGTTCAAAGTTGGTATGTACTATGTATGACTCCTAAGAAAATAGTATGCATATACACCTAGTGTTTATTTTTCAACCTACTTTGGCAAAAGAATTTTTGGCAAAAGTCAATAATGGCAAAAAATACTTTTGAAATGACCATTTCATCTAAAGCTCACTATTTCAGTGAAAAATTTATTCCAAGCTTCGCTGAAAAGTTTTTTATTTTAGAAGTAAGTTAAAAAGAAAAACGACAAACTTTATAAAGATTAATATTATCATGACATGTTTTTGTTTTGTCGCAGTTTAATTTAGTTGTTTTATTAGATGCCCTTCCATTACAGCAGAATTTCAAAGTACAATTTTAAAAGCCTGGATAATCTGAAAAACCTCACCATTATCATCACTAGCTAATCTATTGACTGCATATCAATAGATCCCATGTACATAAAATAGCTACAAGCTAAGTCATGAGTTTTTTTAATTTTCTAACTATAAATAATTTGTAGCAATAAACCATTTATTAAAAGCTTCAATCATCAAAATGGTATATTTGCAATGTATATGTAGCCCATGTTTTCGCCAAACTGGTTATTTTCTTTCACTGAAATGTATATCTATTGAAACTTAAAATTCACTTTCGCCAAAGCGTCTTTCGCCGAAAGTTCCTTTGCCAAAATGGGCTGCACCCGTTTATTTCATAGAAAAATCATAAGTAGAAAAGTTAATTATTAAGTAGAAAAATTAAAAAGTTATTTTTAAGCATAAATTTCAAGTATTCTATTTAAGCTTATTTAATGATGCATTGAAACCATGTTTATATGTATCAATTCTTTTACTATAAATAGTATAGACAGAAAAGATAAATAACTAACCAAATTATCAACCAAAAAGTTCTTTACACAATGCAAAAAGTAATTTATTATTGCAATCTGGCCTATATTTGAAAGTGTAAATATGCACTTATTTTTTAGTATGTATTTGTATCTGTATTTGTAAAGTATATATAAGAAATATTGTATATAGATAGGGAGCACCCCAACTGCCAGCCGGAAAACTGCCAGCCAACAATTGCCAGCCGACAACTGCCAGTCAACAACTGCCAGCCGACAATTGCCAGCCGACAATTGCCAGCCAAGAAAACTTCCAGCCGGAAAACTGCTAGCCAACAACTGCCAGTTGACAATTGCCAGTCAACAATTGCCAGCCGAGAAAACTGCCAGCTGGAAAACTGCCAGCTGACAACTGCCAGCCAAGAAATCTGCCAGCTGACAACTGCCAGCCGACAAGTTCTAGCTAATTGAATCTACTGTAGCCTACTTATTAGCTAAGTAAAAAGCACGAAACTGTTTGGCTAGCAAAAGGCTTGTGGGGTAGCCTTAAATGTTGCCCTTCCCTTCCCTAATTTTTTCAGATTTCCATTAGAAAAAAGAAAAAATTAGAAAAATTGAATAATTACAAATGTACATCAAAAAAATGTAGTGCACTCTCATTTTTAAAAATATGCTGGTGTTGCGACAATAAAAGACCTTTTTACGTTGTGACAAATAAAATACCTTTTTTTAAATTACGTAATAGACCCTTATTACCAGATAATTTGGTTGCTTTTTATGCTTTTTTTGGCGATACTATTTATAGCAAAAAATTTATACATGCAAAGATTTGTTTAAATGCTCTTTCACAAGCTTAAAAAAACCGGAAAGCTTGAAATTTGCACTTAAAATGAACTTTTTTTCATCTTTTTTCAACTTTAAAATATTTCTTATGCATGATTTTATAAAGTGCATACCAGGTGTGCACACATACTATTTTCTCAGGAGTGATGCACGCCAACTGTGTATGCCTAATTTTGGTGTGCAAGGCCAATGCATGCCAGAATTTTTGGGCATATATTACATGATCCGGAGTGTGATATTATTAGCCTAATACAAAATGCCTTCTGACTTAATTAGTACTAAGTTGCATATTTTAAATAAGCATTTTTGCAATTTACTTAGCTTGGCTAGGTTTTTTTCCTATGTTTAAAAAACTAATTTCAAATTTATATTTACTTTTAGTACTAAGGTAATAGTACTAATAAGGTATATCTTGGAAAAAGGAAAATTTTAGCATAAACTAGCTTTATAGCTAGTATTAGTATATATTTTATCACAATCACTTTGTTATACATATAATATTACTATATTAGTATATACTAGTACATTAGGCCTCCCATAGGGGGCATTTAAATAAAAAATTTAAATATTGAAAGCATTAAAAACAATGTTTTTTTCAAATATTGTATATATCAATCTGCCAAATAAATCTGAACTAGTTGGGCCCATTAGCTACTAAACCCATTTGCAACTAAACTACCCTTTATATGTTGTAAAATAACAAACAAGATCAAATCCATACATGCGCAACCCCCCTGATTTACACTGGCCGTGCTACTTATTTTTTGACCAAAAATGTGACTTACCTGTGAAAAAAACTAAAAAAATTAACGCAGTTTTTGGTAAACGGCAGGAGTAACCTTGACTGTCTTATTAGGTCGAAATGCCTCGGCATCTAATTAGTACTTAGTAATTAGTAATTAGTAATTAGTCCGTATTCTTTGTGGTGGCATTTTTGCGACTTACCCTGCTCCACCACAATTTATGGTGACCAGATCGGCCAGGTCGGCCAGCAGTTGCACATGTATGACAAATCAGTTTAAGGGGTTGACACATCAGGCCAGCTTTATAATCTCCTACTCTCTTATCAATCATCTATCAGACTGGTTGTAAACAATTAAATTCAGTCAATGCCACAATTAAATTTAAATTGAATTTTCTGCTGTAATGTACACCTTCCTGAGTGCAGGAAGTCCTTAGGCAAACTAAAAGCCTTGTTGGGTAAAAACGATCTTTTTTGGCAAAGGCTATATTATTTAACTCTTGAAGCTATGGTGTATACCATGTGCCCCCTGTTGTTTAGTATTTTTATCACTAATTAAAATTTGATTGAATTCAATTGAAGATAAAATGGTAAGTTGGTAACCATTATTCCATAACTTCAGATCTAGAACTTTCATGGAATGTCAGTCTGGCGACCAATTCTCAATGGTTCAGAGACTTTTGCTGGATAAGCCAGCCATGATTCAGAGTCTGCTGCTGCGTTATCAACAAGTGATGGGAAATTTTTTTACTAGAGATTTGCGGAGCATCTTAAATGAGTGTATAGTTTCTGAGCGATTAGATTTGCTATACCAGGTGGATGTTGACGACGAAAGTAATCGACTTCTACTGCTGCAGCCAAGGATTGGCTTGAACGCGTTTGTTAAAGACTTTCATAACCGCGTTCTTAAATACTTTGACCAGGCAATGCCTTTGTGCTGTTCTAGCATTGGGGATATTGGAGATCGCCTTAATCTAGCAATGGAGGATAGAAAGTTGTGCTTTGAGCTTGAGTTCAAGCGATTTCTTTCCGACCAAGGCTATTCCTTTCTACTTGCCGTCAGAGAACTTCTAGACTACGAGGCTTCGCTTCTAAAATATGCTGCCTCTTCAGGCACAACTTCCACTTCAAGACAAATCACACTGTTAAAGAGGAAATTATCGTGTGACTCTGTATCCGAGAAGAGCATTGTTCTGACTAAATTCGCTAAGCAAGTTGGGCACGCTCCGAATCGAATGAAAGATATTGAAGCTGCCTTGAAAACTTTTAAAGACAGCGAATTCTTGCGTCCTGAATCGATTAGTCCTGCACTGGAGGCAATGACGGAATTAGCTTCCTGCTTCTCTAGTTCGTTTAAGAGAGATCTCATCAATGATGAAATAAAGAATTCTGAATTAAATTCCTTAGCAGTGACAATCAATGGGTTCGAAAAGCTCCAAAGAGCCAGTCAAGTTCTACAAAACGAAAATGCTTTTAAAGAAAAGGCAAGACAGCTTTTTTTTAAATCCTTTTTCGTGTCGACCCAATCGTGCCAAGTAATTCGCGAAAAGAAGCACGTTAAGTTCGAAGTGCAGCTCCTTCTTGGTGATTTCTTTAGTCAATACTTTCAATTCGAGAACCTAGGCATCGACGCGGTGCTTTTAAATGAAGAAGCAGTAAAAAACTTGGAGAATAGGCCTGTTAGTGACAACTGGGATCAGCTAAGCGACGCCAATAAAATAATCTTCCACGAGAAGAATAGTCTGCAGTTGACACGCGGCAACAAATTCTCGATCAAACTATCATTGCAAGTTGCTAAGCTACCTACGCGAAAAAATCCCGTTTGGGCTCAAAAATTTGTTTTCTGCTTTCGAGCTCAAAGCAGCGATTCGTTTTCCACGTTTTGCCAGTCTCGCCCTGTGACATTCATCACGAACGACAACCAGAGAATGGAATCTTCGGCGTGCATTGCTTACGAGAACATGTTTCCTCTGCCCGTTCGTCTCGGCTTTGATGTTATGACTCAATAACTGCCGAGCAATGCGTTGAATTGATTGACTGTTACTTTTTCGACGAGATAAAGTCGAATGGATTTGAGGGGCACAATCGGTCATACTTTCTAAAGAAGTGTAGCGAGCTGATGCAGAAGACAGGCAAGGCTAATAGAATTACGTTCGAAGATCTTATCAAGGTGCAATTCATTGGAGAGGTCAAGCCCAAGTCGCTATGGGATTTTGTGTACACGTGCGTCAAGTTCATTAAGGATCATGGCCATAGCATGTGGATGAAAGGTCAAATTTTTGGATTTATCACCAAGTCGGAAGCTATCAATACTATCAAGCGTTACATTAAAAGCGAGTCAAATAAAACAGATTTCGCTCTGTTAAGGTTCTCTGAGACAACAGCAACCGTAACAGTTTGCTATTCAGCTTCAACTACAGACGGGTGCACCCCAGGCAATTCTACTTGCAGAATCGAGAATCGGTGCCCCAAGAATGAAAGCTATTTTAGCTCAACGGCGCTCGCCAAATTCTGTGACGATCCGCTGTCTACACAGACTTTAATTGTTACTCGCTCAGGCTCCCTTGAGAACTCTAGTATGTTGCGCGACATGATTCCGATCGAAGACAATGTTCCAGGTTATGTACCTCTGCGTAGACGGGGCACTTCCGGATCGCCTGAAAATCTGAGCGAACTGGCTAGCTCTATTGCTAGTGTGTCCGTCTGCAGTCCAATTGGCTCTGATCTCTCACTTATGTCTCCGTCTGTGACGAACGAGTGCTCGCAGCAGCAGCAGCAGCATTCTAACCCAATTACCGACTCTAACAATCCGATTCCGCATGATGTAATGGAGTTAGTTTTTGATTATCAAAAGTAGAATTAGTTTCTTCGAGGTTTAGCCCGTTATTTTTTCCGTTGCCTTTTTTGCCGAAGCTGGACCGTGCTTTTGAAGATTTGAAGGCTTGATTGCCGAAATCGCTTCCGGGGCCCTTATTTGTGTTGCTATGTTGCTACACTGAAATAATACGACTAGTAACAAACTTAATGCGCCAGTTTGTGTTAATAGCACAGATAATACACAACTAGAATGGTCATTCTTCACTATTCACTGTGTCCATGCGTGTGACTACTTCTACTTTTAGAACGGTAGTAGAATCTGCATCTGAAAAGATAAATTTGGCAGTAAAAATCGTGTCCGCAAATGCATTGAATTGGAGTTTATGCATGTCGGTCTGCTAAAATAGATTGCCCTAGCCGAAAGTTTCAATAAACGCAGGCCACTTCTTTTAAGGTAATTGTTATTTAGGATTTAAATCATAGCTTAGCCGTTTTAAAATTTTTAACGTTAAGTAGTGTGATAGCTTTTAATGCCTCTGCACTAATATTGATTTCTTTATGTTACTTTATAACGGTTGACAAAAGCAAAATGCTTGGTTAGCTACTTGAAGTAAAAGTAGTGCACGAGTCAATTAGTCAAATGACCAATCTAGTTATATATTATCTGTGTTTTTTAGTCGTGTTATAATGCATTGGTTATTGTTTAATATGTTATTTGCATGTACATTTCCCGACTAAAATCAGTTTGTCTTTTGTGATCATTCATTATTGTAAATCTTGCTATTATGATTCTTAGTCTAAAACAATTTTGTGCCTGTGAAATTTTGCTCAAAGCGATTTGTTTGCTACGTTTAATGCCAAATACGATGCTTGTATAACTCTGTTACTAAGCAATAAAACCATTACAATATCTTAAATGTGTATTTGTTTTCTTTGATTATTTTGTGTTGCGTTCTCATCTAACTAGTACTTACAGTAGTAATAGTACAGTATTGTTGAAGACTTCCGTTTTCTTACAGTTTTTGTATTGTGTAGAGCTTCCATTTGGTGCAGGCTATCTGGATAACTTCCGAATTCGAAGCAGTGTTTAGACATTTTTCTTAGAAACAAGATCTTTGGGTAAAAACGCTGGAAATATCAAATCTGGTGTTTAAACGCACCGTTAATTCATTAATGCATGCTGACAAACCGGCGCAATGTCTGCCGAGAACCTGAGCGAAATGGCCTGCACCTATGCGGCCCTCATTCTGGCTGACGACGATGTTGAAGTGACCGGCGACAAGATCTCCGCCATTCTGAAGGCCGCCGGCGTCACTGTCGAGCCGTTTTGGCCAAACATGTTCGCCCGGGCGCTCAGCGGCGTGAAGGTCAAGGACCTGCTGTCCAACGTTGGCTCCTCTGTTGGCTCCGCCCCCGCCGCTGGAGCCGCCGCTCCGGTTGCCGCTGCAGCCGCCGTAGAGCCGGCAGCGAGCAAAGCCAAGGAGCCGGAGCCGGAGTCCGAGTCCGACGATGACATGGGCTTCGATCTGTTCGGCTAATAACTGTTAACTGATTCAAGTTTCTA
The DNA here is from genome assembly GCA_002269645.1 of Macrostomum lignano. Lineage (NCBI taxonomy): Eukaryota > Metazoa > Platyhelminthes > Macrostomidae > Macrostomum > Macrostomum lignano. The sequence goes on along the minus strand of NIVC01002193.1, from coordinate 109,108 downwards.
TCGATTCCCGTCTAACTGTCAAAAATATGATAGCAAAAACGTGTCTTGAAATGTTGATCTGACGGTTTAATAAACCAAGTTTAGCCGCGCGCAAGGTTTGGTCTTTGTGGCGAACAAATTGTTGGCTGGAATGAAAATGCTACCATTGTTTTCTTTTGAGTATTTGTCAAATTTATTGATTTTCTGTGATCGATACTGAAGTATCGGCTGATGACGTCATAGACTGACCATTGTCTAGTTCTCTGTCATGGGTATCAACAATGATCTTGGATATTTTCGTCTCTTTTGCAAGCTCACTTTCACCATTAGCCGTACGTTCTCAATCAGCTGTTTCACTATTTTCAAGCCCTCAATAAATAGCGTAGTGTAGCCTCAGGGTACATGTATGAAAGTTAATAGGGAGCTGCAAAGAAATGGCTTGAGAAAAAACTTTTAGAGTACGGCAATTTCTTCATATAAACCAAAGTCTGATGGTTAAACGATAACCCAAACCTACCTACGCTAGCCATAAACTTTATGCTTTTTATTATTGTATTTCGATCTTTCATTTCTCAGTGCACACTGCCGGGTGAGTATGTTGTTTCCTGCAACGTGGCAAATAAAATCAATTTTACACGCAGTGATCGAACATTTCACCTCCGTCCGTCAGTCAATTCTATTAAACTACATTGTATACAAAGCACTAAAAAGCAGCATTCTCGCAGTTTTTACAAACTTCCTATTCGAAATCCCCCGATTGACAACCGGAAAATTTTCAATCGTGCCAAGTAAGACAGAAGACATTCTTCATTTTTATTCTGTATCGTTTATACTGTTTTTATTACTAGAAGTAGTATATCAAGGATATTTGGGCTCTGTTCTTTATATGGAACAAATTGAATTAATGTAGACAGGGTCGGATTTTCCGAGTAAAACCGCTGCTGCTATGAATGTACAATTGTACATTGCTCAACGACTTCTAGAAAAGTCTTATGGACTAGTAGCTGCAAACTAAAGAAACGCACCCCATTGCAGTTTCCTGATCGCAGTCACTTAACACTAAATATTAGCGCCGAATTAGCGCCACAGTCCATGTTTGAGTGCTACAGCCTAGGTTTTAGCGCCACAGCCTAGATTTTAGCCCCACAGTTTTGCTTTTAGCGTCACCGTTTAAATTTTAGTGTCACAGCCTGGATTTTTGCGCCACAGCTTAGATTTTAGCCCCACAGTTTTGCTTTTAGCGTCACCGTTTAAATTTTAGTGTCACAGCCTGGATTTTTGCGCCACAGCCTAGATTTTAGCCCCACAGTTTTGCTTTTAGCGTCACCGTTTAAATTTTAGTGTCACAGCCTGGATTTTTGCGCCACAGCCTAGATTTTAGCCCCACAGTTTTGCTTTTAGCGTCACCGTTTAAATTTTAGTGTCACAGCCTGGATTTTTGCGCCACAGCCTAGATTTTAGCCCACAGTTTTGCTTTTAGCGTCACCGTTTAAATTTTAGTGTCACAGCCTGGATTTTTGCGCCACAGCTTAGATTTTAGCCCCACAGTTTTGCTTTTAGCGTCACCGTTTAAATTTTAGTGTCACAGCCTGGATTTTTGCGCCACAGCCTAGATTTTAGCCCCACAGTTTTGCTTTTAGCGTCACCGTTTAAATTTTAGTGTCACAGCCTGGATTTTTGCGCCACAGCTTAGATTTTAGCGCCACAGTCTAGATTTTAGGTTTTTAATCGTGCTTATAATAGTCTTTGATCCCTTTGACCTTCTTATACACAAGTCAACAACAGTTGAGCATTATTTGAGATGGGTCAGTGCCCCATTCAGCTGCCCCCTTTCTCCCCTGTTCCGCGACCCCTGGAAACAAAATATTGCATCCATGCAGTTTTAGTTAATTTGCAATAACAGTGCGGTAGACTTTCGTAATCCCTGTCCTGTTTAGCCCTTGGTCTTAGTTTCCATTCCAGTTGCTTGTTAGGGAATCCATGGTCGCCGTCTGGAACCAAACCTCGTGATGTTTCTAAAATTAGGTGCAGTTTATTATTTTTCACTACTTAAATAATACGTGAGTCATGTGAACGGACTTCTCTCTCCTCCCTGTCAAGCTGTTTGCGAAGAAAGATGAAGAACATTCTAGAATTTTCCATAGCCAATCCCAGTCGAACAGCAGTACCGTATAAAATACTGATGTCCATGACGCCGGAGCCCAGCAGTTTTGCTTCATTAAATTCTCAGCATACCGCAGCCGTCGAAACCCGCAGCAATTGGCGTCATGCCAAACCCCATTCCAAATCGACTGCGGCCTCCGCCAAGAACAGTTGGCCTCAGCGAGGCCGACCGCTCGCGCCTTCCCAGCTGTTCGGACTGCCATCTGCCAGCCTTTGGGGCCTTTAAGACGCCGCATGGCTGTCGCTTGTGCGGATTCTGCTGGGGTCGATTGGCCTGTTTGGAGAGGCTGCCCTGTCCAGGTAAATCTTAATTGGATAAATTATTGATAATCATATTTTAAGTAAACGAGTTGCTTTTGTAGATGTGCACGGCAGCCGTTCACGTAAGCTCAGAATTGCGTGCACGGCGGCTATCTACCTAGTGCTTTATTTGCATGTATGCAGCCGTACACCTAGTGTTGTAATTGCGTGCACGGCAGCCGGCAATTGGCCGGGACTGGGGCCCTTAAATCCACGCATTGGCATTGGCAAACCTAATTAAAAAATATTTTTACTATATTGTTTTATAATGTTTTATCCCCCGTACACCATGGACTGCAAATGTAATCTTAATTCATTGTTTTTTTGTTAACTTGAATATTAATTCGAATAGTATATGACTTACTGTATAAGCCTATAAGATATAGCTCTGCCGTGCACGCAATTCTGAGCTTACGTGAACGGCGGCCGTGCACGCAAGCTCTTCGTAAAATATTTTAGTATAGTGGACTGGCCATCTAGTGCCCCCTTCGGGATAATTCAATTGTGTCAAGTGTAATGCACTCGTTAGAGAAAGGCCGGGCCAGATGTACATGTAAATAAATATGCAGACAATCCATGCAATAAACGTTTGTGGTCATTTTTCAACTTCCAGGTGCCAGGAAGCACCACGCCTGTCGAGGCGCTGTCAAATTCCACCAGGACGAGTGCAGCCCCGACCAGGAAGCGAGGCTGCAGCTGAGCGGCGTGTTTATTGAGTGCTGGAACTCATCGTCCGGCTGCCTCTACATCATGCCCTATATGAAACTGAGCACTCACGAGGCTCAAGAGTGCCAATTCAAGCTGGTGTCCTGCACCGGCTGTCATCGCAACCTGCTGCGCCGAGATCTTGGCGATCATCAGCGCAGTGACGAGTGCCGGCAAATTTTGATAGCCAATTTAGGCAACTATGGTGTGCCTAATGATGGCGACAACTGATGCGAGAGAACAGCTCCTACTTTTCTGTCTGTCTCTCCGTGGTCTCCTCGGTGGAAAAAAAGCAAAATGACGCAAAATGGCGACATTTTTCGTTTAAATAACCGACCTACGTATAACATGCGCTTTTTCGCTACTTAATAATTTAGTTAGTAGTATTTCACGATTATTTCTCCTGATAAAAAATCCTATACAGTCACGTGTAGTGTAACTCTGTCGCATCAAATTCTTTTCTTCATTAACTCCTACTCTACATTTGTAGAACTTTATCCTGCACCTATATTATTTGCGAGGAAATAAATACGAGCTAAAATTTCATATACGATCTCTTGAAAACTCTCATTTCACTTAAGAGCATATAGCGTCCATTTACATTTTCATTAGACTTTATTTTTAATTAAAAATCTTCGTTAAAACTGTCTCATTAAGTTGTAAGTAATGTGCTCATTGCTCTACTAATAGCTCAATAGCATAAGCGTGTTAGTATAGCCCAGGGGTCGGCAAACACCGGCCCGCGATCCGCATACAGCCCGCGAAGCCTCTATCCGGTCCTCGGGTCCTTTGAAACTTCTCTCCTTTCCTTTCACCCCTCTTCTCTCCTCTTCTATCTCCTCTCCTCTCCCCTCTCCTCGCATCTCTCCTCTTCTCTCTCCTCTCTTCTGTGTGAGTATGTGGCTGTGCGCATGACTGCGTACGTACAGTGTCCGCTCGCTTGTGTGCCTGCTCAGGGGAGTCGGCGGAATTGGCAGTAATGCCTCTCGCCGGTTGTGTGACCGATATACCGATGGACAATAACACGCATCTCAAAGTGCAGTTAATGGGCAACGAAACGCAGCTTGTCAATGTCGCTTGAAGTGCACCATGGTGTACTCAGCCCCCTGCCTCTAATAATATAAACCTAAATCTGGGTTTAAATCACAGCCGTTGGTTTCATAACTTCATCACACCATGGCAGATGATGATGTTAAAACTCGTTAAGCTTATTAAAAATTTAAGAAAGATTCAGAGAAACAAACCATGCAAAAATGCAGTCAGCTTTGGCGCAGATCGAATTCGCGCCACACTTAGCTAGCAGATTTATAGAAAGTTGCAGATCAAACTAGATTTTAGGCTTTTTATCACAGAATAGTTCTTTAATTAACTACCGGGGTCTTTGACCACTCCTCTCCTCTTGACCTCTCCACCTCTTCTAGATAGATACCCCAGCTGACAGCAGTTGAATATTATTTGAGAGAGGTCAATGACCCTATCTCAATTATGGGTCACATCCCGGGATTCACAGGGTCGGGATTCAATCCCGGAACGTTAATGTTATGTTTTTATAATGTCTGATATAATAGCAAGTATTTTATCATAAAATGGCAGTTATTTCAAACATGGAACATACATGCATACATGTCCATTCTCCGTTGCCCACTTTGTAAGGTCTTAATGTTGTTTGAGTTGAGTCTTGTTTAAATCATTTAACGTTGAGATTTGATTTTTAAGTTTGAACTCGTAGTCGTGAGTCCAGACTCCAGACTGACAAGTGACAACGTGAATGCCCAGGCGGTAGTAGGTTGTGACTTGTGTTGTGACTGTGAGTCCTTGTGACTCCTTGTGAGTGTGCCTCATGCCATGGGCAAACGACTCCACGACCACGTCCACGAGTCATGTGCATTTGTTTTGCAATGTGCATCCTGCTAGTGCTACTACATAGTATGTAATACATGTAATACATTCATATTGCTTTGCATAGTAATGTTCTCACGTTAGTCACGTGATAAAAAAAAGTAATTCGCAGCGTTATTATAACAATGTTACGACAAGGATGGTACTCGAAAAATATCAATCCCGGGATCCCGGGATTCGACATTTCCTAATCCCGGGATCCCGGGATGGACAGAATCCGGGATTTTGTGACCCCTAATCTCAATGCCAGGACTCAGCTGCCCCTTTTGCCCTCTTCACTACTTTCCGTGGCCACTGGAAACAAATTATATCCATTTACAGTGTATAGTTAAATGCAATAGCAGTGCAGTAGACTTTCGTAATCCTCGTCCTAGTTTAGCTCTGTCTTGGTCTCCATTCCAGTTGCTGGTTTGGGAATCCATGGTCGTCGTCTGGGCCAAACCTCGTGATGTTTCTAAAATTAGTATTTTTTCAGTCCTAAAGTACTTTGTGAGTCGCGTAAACGGACCCCTCCCCACCCTGCAAGGCTGTTTACAAGGTTTTAGAACATTCTAGAATTTTCTATAGCCAATCCCAGTCGAGTAGCAGTACCGTATAAAATACTGATATCTATAAATACGAGCGTGATTAGGCTATGCCGCCGAAGCCCACAGTTTGCTGTTTTAATTCTCAGCATGCGAATACGACCTCCGCCAAGAACAGTTCGCCTCAGCGAGGCCGACCGCTCGCGCCTTCCCAGCTGTTCGGACTGCCATCTGCCAGCCTTTGGGGCCTTTAAGACGCCGCATGGCTGTCGCTTGTGCGGATTCTGCTGGGGTCGATTGGCCTGTTTGGAGAGGCTGCCCTGTCCAGGTAAATCTTAATTGGATAAATTATTGATAATCATATTTTAAGTAAACGAGTTGCTTTTGGAGATATTAAATTTACAAAGAAAGTTACAGTCACATAAATAGCTAGATAGAAAGAGACAAAATATTTAAGTATAGTGGACTGGCCATCTACTGCCCCCATTCGGGGCGGCCAATAAGCAAGGAGCAAAATAATTTATGCAAATCCATTAAAAGATTATTCAAGAGATTATTCAATTATGTCAAATGTAATGCTCTCAGTAGAGAAAGGCCATATCAGATATAAATGTAAATAAAAATACAAACAATAAACGGTTATGACAATTTTTAACCTTCCAGGTGCCAGGAAGCATCACGCCTGTCAAACCGCTGTCAAATTTCACCAGGACGAGTGCAGCCCCGACCAGCAAGCAAGGCTGCAGCTGAGCGGCGTGTTTATTGAGTGCTGGAACTCATCTCGCGGCAGCCTCTACATCATGCCCTATATAAAACTGAGCACTCACGAGGCTCAAGAGTGCCAATTCAAGCTGGTGTCCTGCACCGGCTGTCATCGCAACCTGCTGCGCCGAGATCTTGGCGACCATAAGCGCAGTGACGAGTGCCGGCAAATTTTGATAGCCAATTTAGGCAACTATGGCGTGCCTAATAATGGCGACAACTGATGCGAGAGAACAGCTCCTCCTTTTCTGTCTGTCTCTCCGTGGTCTCCTCGGTGGAAAAAAAACAAAATGACGCAAAATGGCGACATTTTTCGTTTAAAAAACCGACCTACGTATAACATGCGCTTTTTTCACTACTGAATAGTTTAGTAGTACTTCACGATAAATATTTAACAAACAAAAACAAAAACCTGTGCTATTGCTTGTAGTGCAGGCTGTTTTGATAATTTTTTGCGAGTTTTTTTGTTTTTGCGAAGTTTGCGAGTTTTGCGAATTTTATTGCGAGTATTTTATTAGTCTCATCAGCATTTTATTTATTGCGAGTATTGCGAGTTTTTGCGAATTTTTTGCGAGATGCGAAATAAATACAAGCTATAAAGTTTCATATACGATCACTGAAACTCACATGTCTCCTACGATTCTAGCGTTCATTCGGCTTTGTACCGGTACTAAACTTTCATTTTAAACGGTGGATCTTCGTTATCGTTAAGTTTGTCTCATTAAGTTGTAAGTAAATGTGTCCATTGATTTGGCAATAGCCAAGGACAACTGAATCAATTCGTTATCGTTTTGGATAGTTCATATTATGATGGATTATGATGGGTGATTTTCATATTATGATTCATATTATTAGATGCACATATTATCAACGTAATATCAATCCCCAATGAAGAATCTCCCTACCCTGAAACCCCCCAGTCCCCATGCCCCGGTGTTTGGCTTTAAGCTTATATAGTTGGGTTGAAGCAACCTAAAAAAAGCTCAAATTCGAAATAAGCACTATCAAAAACCCTAAGGAGACGAAATTATGATTCTATCAAAAATAAAACTATTTTATCTACCTAAAGTTCAAGAATTGGCACCACCTGGATGCCGGTTCTGGCTGGGCCCCCTGTTCCCCACTGGCACATCCGGGCGTGCGTTGTCATCATGGACCAGGATCTAAAAAATGGTCTTGGATATTTTCGTCTCCCGCAAGCTCTCATCATGAGCCGTACGTTCCCAATCAGCTGTTTCAGCATTTTCAAGCCCTTTACGTGTACGTGTATGAAAGTTAATAGGGAGCTGCAAAGAAATGGCTTGAGAAAAAACTTTTAGAGTACAGCAATTTCTTCATCAAAGAATCAGTCCTATACATTTCGTCAGGACAACAGTCTTAATAACGATTGCAGGAGGGCTGTGTGCACCCTGGTGCAACGTTTTTGGCGACATCGTCGCACAGCAGGGGTGAATAAATTCTGCTCATTCCGCTGACTCATGAGCACATATCAAGCGCCAATACTGCACTCAGGCACGCAGTCATACACAGCTCACACAGGGTGTACACGGCCCTGACTTTCTAATCGTCAGGCATGTACACTGTCTGTGCCTTGGGGGGCCTGGCCCTACTAAACTTCGAATTTTCAATTTTTTTAATTTTCAATTCTCCACATAAACGGCATTTTGGAAACTGCCCCCATGAGTTTTTACATCTCTGCGATTTTCCAAGGAGCCCTGAGCCACTGGATTTAAAAAAATTTCCCAAGAGCCTTGACATTCCTGCGATTCCTCCTGAGCCACAGAATTTAAGCAAGTCGTTCATGAGCTTCGACATCTCAACAATTCCCTCATGAGTCTTACGGTTGACAGGGCAATCCTTTTTTGGTTTAATCCTAAGCGTAACTATAACCCTGCTGAGAGCCACAGCATTTCAGCAACCCCCATATGAGCCTTGATATCAAAGCAATTTCCATACGAACCTTGTTATCTTAGCACTTCCCCCATGAGCCTTGTTATCTTAGCAATTCCCCCATGAGCCTTGTTATCTTAGCACTTCCCCCATGAGCCTTGTTATCTTAGCACTTCCCCCATGAGCCTTGTTATCTTAGCAATTCCCCCCTGAGCCTTGTTATTTCTGGTAATCAAAAGTCTGGTAGTCAAGTCTGGCAATCAAAAGTCTGTCAGTCAAAAGTCTGGCAATCAAAAGTCTGTCAGTCAAAAGTCTGGCAGTCAAAAGTCTGGCAGTCAAAAGTCTGGCACGTCAAAAGTCTGGCAGTCAAAAGTCTGGTAGTCAAATGTCTGGCAGTCAAAGTCTGGCAAGTCAAATGTCTGGCAGTCAAAAGTCTGGTAGTCAAAAGTCTGGCAATCAAAAGTCTGGTAGTCAAAAGTCTGGCAGTCAAAAGTCTGGTAGTCAAAAGTCTGGCAGTCAAAAGTCTGGTAGTCAAAAGTCTGGCAATCAAAAGTCTGGCAATCAAAAGTCTGGCAATCAAAAGTCTGGCAATCAAAAGTCTGGCAATCAAAAGTCTGGTTATTATTATTAGTAGATTTTATTATTACTAGAAGTAGTATATAGAGGATATTTGGGCTCTGTTCTTTATATGGAACAAATTGAATTAATGCAGACAGGTCGGATTTTCCTAGTAAAATAGCTGCTGCTATGAATGTACAATTGTGCATTGCTCAAGGACTTCTAGAAAAGTCTTATGGACTAGTATAGCTGCAAACTAAAGAAACGCACCCCATTGCAGTTTCCTGACCGCAGTCACTGAACACAAGATATTAGCGCTGAATTAGCGCCATCGGTTAAATTTTAGCGCCAAAGTCGAGATTTAGCGCTAGAGACTGCATTTTAACGCTACAGTCTACATTTTAGCGCCACAATCTAAATTTTAACGCCGCAGTCTGGATTTTAGCGCCACAGTCTAGATTTTAGCGCCACAGTCTAGATTTTAGCGCCACAGTCTAGATTTTAGCGCCACAGCCTGGATTTTAGCGCCGCAGTCTAGATTTTAGCGCCACAGCCTGGAATTTAGCGCCACAGCCTGGATTTAGCGCCACAGCCTGGATTTTAGCGCCACAGCCTGGATTTTAGCGCCGCAGTCTAGATTTTAGCGCCACAGTCTAGAATTTAGCGCCACAGCCTGGAATTTAGCGCCACAGCCTGGATTTTAGCGCCACAGCCTGGATTTTAGCGCCACAGCCTGGATTTTAGCACCGCAGTCTAGATTTTAGCGCCACAGTCTAGAATTTAGCGCCGCAGTCTAGATTTTAGCGCCACAGTCTAGAATTTAGCGCCACAGCCTGGATTTTAGCGCCGCAGTCTAGATTTTAGCGCCACAGTCTAGATTTTAGCGCCACAGTCTAGATTTTAGCGCCACAGCCTGGATTTTAGCGCCGCAGTCTAGATTTTAACGCCACAGCCTAGAATTTAACGTCGCAATTTATATTTGTGGTTTTTTTAAATAAAAAAACTTTTTTATTCATTCTCAGAGGTCTCACCCCTTGACCTTCTAAATGGATGTACCAGTCAACAGGAGTTGAGTATTATTTGAGAGGGGTCAATGCCCCATTCTCAACGCCAGACGCCAGCTGCCCCCCCCCCCTGTTCCGCGAGCCCTGGAAACATCCAGTTTTAGTTAAATGCTAAATGCAATAACAGTGCAGTTGACTTTCTCAATTCCTGTCTTAGTTTAACCCTGTCTTAGCCCTCCATTCCAGTTGCTGGTTTGGGAATCCATGGGCGCCCGCGCCGTCTGGGCCGAACGTGGTGTTTCTAAAATTAGGCTTTTATTTACTACTTACATTTAAGTACTTCGTGCGTCACGTGAACGGACTTGTCTCAGGGGTGGGTAAGGGGGCAGTAGACAATGCTGAAGCCAACGATGTGCTTGCTCTTGTGCAAGAATAATGACCTTGAAATTGGCGTTACAAATTTCAATCAGTAATAGTAAATTTATCCCTATTATTCTTTACAATTAATTTTAAAGCAAACTAAAAAGATTTTGAGTCTACTTTTGTAAAAAAATAAGGGCGTGATTGTGTGTAACAATAGTGGATCTACTTCATATTACTTCAGTAAATCCAGCAATACCATACGAATACAATAGTCTATAAATAGCCAAATAGGAGCGAAATCTCGCTATGCCGCCGGACCTAAAGTTTTGCTTTATTAAATTCTCAGCATACCGCATCCGTGTAAACTGGCAAAAATTGACACCATGCCAAATCCAATTCAAAATCGACTGCGGCCTCCGCCAAGAACAGTTGGCCTCAACGAGGCCGACCGCTCGCGCCTTCCCAGCTGTTCGGACTGCCATCTGCCAGCCTTTGGGGCCTTTAAGACGCCGCATGGCTGTCGCTTGTGCGGATTCTGCTGGGGTCGATTGGCCTGTTTGGAGAGGCTGCCCTGTCCAGGTAAATCTTAATTCGATAAATTATTGATAATCATATTTTAAGTAAACGAGTTAATTTGGAGATATTAAATAACCGCAATTTACTATGAAATTTAAAATCGCATAGATAGCTAGATAGACGGGATTATTGGGATATCCCGGCCAATGATAATGTAGTTATTATATCAATGTAAAGATATAATTGCTAGAGAAAGCAGAGAGGAAGGAATTGGAGTAGGAGAGGAAAGATGAGAGAGGAGAGGAGAGAAGAGAGGAGAGAAGAGAGGAGAAAGGAGAAGGAGTAGAGAACACAAACACCTGTTTCTTCGCTGCTTTCTTCTGCAGTACCCTCTAACAACTTCGCCTGTTCGTTCCGATGACCGTCTCTTTGACGCTTTCATTAGGCATCGTGAAACTAAAGTGAATATAAGGATCGTGCTCTAGTAAGCTACCAGTAGGATTTTTGCAATTGGCTATGTCTGTTTTAATTTTTACTATTCTCCATTGGGTATCGTATAACACGAAACTGACGCAAGTAATCAATCGGGCTGTGGGTATCGTATGGCGTAAGACTGTCGAGAAAGTCCGTGCCAGATATACATGTAAATAAATACACAGACAATCCAATCAACGTTTATGATAATTTTTAACCTTCCAGGTGCCAGGAAGCACCACGCCTGTCAAGGCGCTGTCAAACTCTACCAGGACGAGTGCAGCCCCGACCAGGAAGCGAGGCTGCAGCTGAGCTGCGTGTTTGTCGAGTGCTGGAACTCATCTCGCGGCTGCCTCTACATCATGCCCTACATGAAACTGAGCACTCACGAGGCTCAAGAGTGCCAATTCAAGCTGGTGTCCTGTACCGGCTGTCATCGCAACCTGCTGCGCCGAGATCTTGGCGATCATCAGCGCAGTGACGAGTGCCGGCAATTTTTGATAGCCAATTTAGGCAACTATGGCGTGGCTAATGATGGCGACAACTGATGCGAGAGAACAGCTTCTGTCTGTCCCTTCGAGGTCTCCTCTGTGGAAAGAACAAAATGACGCAATATGGCGACATTTTTCGTTTTAAAAATTGACTTGCGTATAACATGCGCTTTTTTCACTACTGAATAGTTTAGTAGTATTTCGCGATAAATATATAGCAAACAAAAACAAAAACCTGTGCTATTGCTTGTAGTGCAGGTTTTGTTTGACTAATTATTTATTTTTTTGTTAAAACTTGTGCCGTAAAAAACCGGCCCGGATCAGTTCCGAAGAACCTGCCGCAGTTTTATTTTGTTGGCTGCCTGAGTTTAGCTACCTGAGACTAGTATAGGACTCAGTGGTCACACCAGCCATGCCCGGCACTTCCTGGAGTGCATCATGCACAATGTCCTCAACCATTTTACTGGTTGATTCGACAGTGAGGACCTCACCAGGCGGTCGGGACAGGGCCTGCACAACCACTTGAGTCAGAGAGCGGGTGATCAGGGGCAGCAACATGCTCACCACCGACACAAAGTCACTAAGCTGCAGCTGCAACGCTTGGCCGGCATCAGCTGACGCGGCAGTCGCATTGGCATCGGCGCTGGCAGCTGCTGCTGGCTGACTCGGTCTCGGCCGCAGGAGCGCTCTTGGCATCTTCGGTCACGATGACAAGCGGCCGGATCGCGGCAGGTGCCGGCACTGTGCGTCGGCCTTGGCGGATCAGCCAGCCGCTGTCGGAGTCGTCGGCGGCGGAGTCGTCGTCGGGCTCACTTGACGCAGGCAGCGCATGGGCGGCACTGGCCTCTGCAGCCGCTCTGGTCGCCTTGTCGTGCTCCGCCTAAGCGACGGTGCAGGCTCGACTGGGTGGTGCGGTGCGAGCCGCCGCAGTTGACGCAGACCGCCGCCGGGCCCTCGTGCTGGCACTTCAATTCCAGGAATGCTGGCCGCCGCATAAATATAATCTACTAATACTAAAACTGACGTATTTATATAAATACGAGCTACACAAGATCATATACGATCACTGAAACTCACATTTCACTACGAGTCTAGCGTTAATTTGCCTTTCATTTGGTATTAGACTTTCCATTTTAAACTGATCATCTTCGTTAAGTTTGTCTTATGAAGTTGTAAATAATTCCTTTAGATCAGGCAAACTTTTTTACTTCAAAAACCAGATACCAAAAACCAGATACCAGATTACTTCAAAAACCTGCAGCCATAACCTTAGCTTATGGCTGCGGGCCAGATTAGAGCAGAAAGGAAAGGAAATAGAGAGGGAGAGAAGTGCAAAGAGATGAGATGAGAGAGACGAGGAGAGGAGATGATAAGAGTAGAGTGGAGAGAAGAGAAAGGAGTGGAGATGGGAGAAAAGAGAGAAGAGGGAAGAGAAGAGAAAAGAGAGAAGAGGGAAGAGAGGAGAGAAGAGAAAAGAGAGAAGGGGGGAGAGAGGAGAGGAGAGAAAAGAGAGAAGAGGGGAGAGAAGAGAAAAGAGAGAAGAGGGGAGAGAGGAGAGAAGAGAAAAGAGAGAAGAGGGAAGAGAGGAGAGAAGAGAGAAGAGGGGAGAGAGGAGAGGAGAGAAAAAGAGAGAAGAGGGGAGAGAAGAGAAAAGAGAGAAGAGGGGAGAGAGGAGAGGAGAGAAAAGAGAGAAGAGGGAAGAGAGGAGAGAAGAGAAAAGAGAGAAGAGGGGAGAGAGGAGAGGAGAGAAAAGAGAGAAGAGGGGAGAGAAGAGAAAAGAGAGAAGAGGGGAGAGAGGAGAGGAGAGAAAAGAGAGAAGAGGGAAGAGAGGAGAGAAGAGAAAAGAGAGACGAGGGAAGAGAGGTGAGAAGAGAAAAGAGAGACGAGGGAAGCTGAGAAGAGAGAGAGAAAAAGAGAGAAGAGGGGAGAGAAGAGAAAAGAGCGGAGAGGGGAGAAAGGAGAGAAGAGAAAAGAGAGAAGAGGGGAAAGAGGAGAGAAGAGGTGAGAGAGGAGAGACGAGAGCTTGAGCGGGCCGGTTGGCTGTTTTGAAGTTTCAAAAAACCCGAGGGGCGGATAGAGACGCTTTGCGGGCCAGATTTTGCCGACTCTGCCCAGATGGTTCGCTCAACTATATTTACGAGCAAAACTAACCTCTGTTTGGTAGTATGCCCCTGGTGCCATGATTATTTTTACCTGTCATCTACTTTATTTTTCCTATGCACAGCTAGAATAACTTAGCACTCTAAAACCAATAATCTATTGTCCAAAAACTGTTTTGAGCGTACACCACATACGCCTTGGGAGTGTGGCGCAGGTCTATGCAGGAAGTTTCTATAGCAACGCCCGCCCCCCCTCCCGACAGACAGTTCCACGGCTCTCATTGGCACGCCTTTGTTGCTTAGACCTCTCAGCTGGATTTGATTGAGACTGTATGGAATGCTCTGTACAGAGGGAGACGTGTGACAGTCTAAGTACAATGGGTTAGAACTATGACGGTGCCTTACTGCTTTCGAGATTAAACCAGGTTGTCAGATTAACAAAAGAATAGTTGAAACTCACGCTGCTCTCTCAACTGTGACAGTGAGTGCACAACCATGATGAAGCATTCCGGTTTGGACCGGTTTTGTCTGTCATTCAAATCGGATGAGCTGTACAGCAATAAACACTGAGAGTACAGTGTATGCCATGTCCACACTGTACACTCAGCCTATGTACATGCGTACTCTTTCATCAACAAGATAAAACAGCTTCGCGAGCGCATAAAAGAACAAGACCACAAAACTGACATCTTCCAGCTTAATTAAACTCGTACAGCTCTGAGCTAAAAAGTGGGAGAAAACCCTTTGAATACTGATATGGGAAAAGTGAAAGTGCACGTTGTTTACTGGTAAGCTCTGGCAAGAGTTCACTGTTTCTTTGTAACTGAATCTAGGGGGGGGGGGGCGTAGCCCAGTGGTCTGGCGCGGCGCTCTGATGTGCCAGCGGCCCAGGCTCGATTCCAAGTGCAGTCACATTAATTTGGGGCTGAATTGGAATCTCGGCTTGGCTCTGCTCGTGCAGTTAACGGCCTCGAGGGCCAACCCCCCAAGGCACAGTGAAGTGTACATGCCTAACGATACATAAAGTTAGGGCCGCTGTACACTCCTGTGTGAGTGTGTGCCTGTGCGTATGACTGCGTACGTATCCGCGCGCTTGTGTGCCTGCTCAGGGGAGTCGGCGGAATGGGCAGCAATGCCTCTCGCCGGTTGTGCGACAATGTCGCTTGAAGTGCGCCAAGGTTTAAATCACCATAGTGCTTTCATAAATCCACACCACGCAGATGGTGCTGTTAAAACGCGTTAAACTTATAGAAGCTTTCAGAAATATTCTTAGAAATGAACCATATTAATTTAATCAACTTTTGGCCAGATTGAATTCGCGCCACATTTGCTGGCAAATTCATAGAAAATAGCTAGCAGTTTGATCATCGAAGATTCCAAGAAACCAACTTCATCTCAACCCCAAATTGAATTCGCGCCACTGCAGCGGCGCCTGAGGCTACGGCGGCCGGTTCAGGCGGTTCCAGCAGGACCTGCTGGGCCGTCTGGGCGCCGAGGCCGCCAGCCAGCTCGAGGTGTCCGGCGAGGCCACGAAGACGCAGACGGGCAAATTCGAGGTGACAATCGATGGAGTCGAAGCGTTTTCAAAGCTGCGCCAGGGCCGCTTCCCGGAGATCAATGACGTCTGGCCGGCGGTTGAGGCCGCCCTGAAGAAGCAGCAGAAATAGGAGTAGAACAATTAAATCGCCTGGCTGCGGCTGAAGTCGCTTCTCTTCTTGAACTGCTTGGCTTAACGAACTTTTTCTATACCTAGTATATATATCTGCACTTTTGCGGGCCCCTCTTCCAAAGTCCCATTAGACGGTAACCATGACGACCAGGGCAGTAAAAGCCACTCAGGTGGCTGAGCCCACGGTCCGAAATCGGCGGCTCTAAACGGGCCGCCACCTCGAGTGGGAATTTGGGGAGAGCCCCGAAGGGTCACCTGGAAAATAAGACAACAAAACGTTTTGCCGCTTTTTTAGACTATTTGTAATGGAAAATCTAAAAAACAGCTTTGAAAAAATTAAATCATAAATTGGTCTGGATATCTGCTTTTTATGAAGCACTTGGTCACGTGCAACTATACTATTATTATATACTCGGTGTTGAACCCCACTTTTGAGCAGTGAGTACTTTAGACCGAATAGTGAAACCAATGCTTTGTTTCGGGGGCGATTATCTCTGCTACTTTTTTGTCTCTAAATGCAGTTTATGTTCAATACAGTTTGTCGGAGATACAGACTACAATTCCCAAAGAGGAAGAGTGCATCAATTCGAGGATCAGCTCGATTTGCAGATTCTTTTCGTCATAAAACTGACACAGCCGGGAGCACGGGAGCACTGGAGCACTGGACAAGCTTGTTGCTGTTGCGGCGAGTATCGGCCTGGTGGTCAACACGCAGAAGACCGTCGTGCTCTGCGTGCCGGACGACATCGAGGCTGCGATTTTGTGCCGAGGCGCTGATGGACAGGCGACAGAGCTTCCGCTTTGTCAGCAGTTCGTCTACCTCGGCGGTCTGGTTCCCGGCGTCCGCGAGGATCTGCGGCGTCGCCGCGGGCTTGCCTGGGCTCCCTTTCGTTCTGTTAGGGCAGTCCTGCAGTCCGAGGCCTTACCTGACCGCCAGAGGGCGGCGTTGTTTCAGGAGGTGATCGAAACCGTCCTGCTGTACAACGCCGAGACCTGGACGCTGACGGAGTCGCTCGAGCAACATGTTGACGCGACGCCCGCTGGCCTGCTGCGCGCGGCCTTCAAGATCGGCTTCGAGCGAGCGACCAACGCGCCTTTGTATCGCCGCGCCGGCCTGGTCCGTCCAAGCGACCTGTTGCGGCGTCGGCGACTCCAGCTGGCAGTCCACATCATCCGCGCCGAGTCGTACTGCCCAGAGCCGGTGCAGGAGGTGCTGCTGCTAACGCTGCAGGCACCCTACCGGCGGGGGCAGGCCCGCACTCGGCATTTCGTCGATTGCCTACTGGCTGACGCCGGCGCCCCGGACTCGGCCGGCGGCGGGGCGTTCATTCGCGACCTGGCCTTAGGGCGCGCCCTATGACGCTAACTGCGTATTCTGTTGTTGTTTTTGTTAGGAGTACGAGAAATCACGCGCTGGATGAGTGATTGGAAAATTCCAGCACTGTCTAGCCGTCTCTCACTGCTCAGTCCTCATCAGCTGGTTGCGCTCGCGGTGAGGACCACAGATACTAAATACTAAATACAGTATTTAGTATCTGTGGTGAGGACTATAACAATGCGAGCCTTCACTGCAACAAGAGACAGTTGTCGGGCTTCCTACCGCGTTTTTGACGAAGATTTGAGTTCTTGCGAGCTCTGGATAGAGTTAAGACTTGAGATAGCGGTCTCTCTCTCTCTCTCTCTCTGGCTGCACTGTTAGGCATGTACACAGCTATGAGTGTACAGTTTATTGTCCAGCTTCTGCTGCTCTTACTCTGGTAAAAAAGCCAATGGGTTGATGAGAAAAGTTTGTCTGCTTAGCAAATTGTTATAATTGTAGAAGACAGCAACAAGTTCATCAACTCAGCAGCAATAACGAATTATAGCAATGGGAAAGGTCAGAATTCACGTAGTCTATTGGTGAGTTCTTGTGCACTATACGGTAGTACCAGAAACTGACTCACCGAATGAGTCAATCTGTTCATTCTTTCTCATGTCGAATTAGTGCCAGTTTCTTAGAAGCTGACCAATCGGGTCATTACAAATCAAATCCCTATCGGGTCGGTTTCTTAGAAACTGACCGATAGTCTCAATTTAGCTCAAGTAGCAATTGGTGCCGGTTTCTTAGAAACTGACTGATTGTCTCAATTTAGCTCAAGTAGCAATTGGTGCCGGTTTCTTAGAAACTGACTGATTGTCTCAATTTAGCTCAAGTAGCAATTGGTGCCGGTTTCTTAGAAACTGACCGATAGTCTCAATTTAGCTCAAGTAGCAGCAATTGGTTCCGGTTTCTTAGAAACTGACTGATTGTCTCAATTTAGCTCAAGTAGCAATTGGTGCCAGTTTCTTAGAAACCTATAACTACTGTTCAGCTGATTGTTCAATCAAGCTTAAATCTGTTTGTGTTTTTATTAGTCAGCCAATCGGGGTCATTCTCGAATGATTCAAATCCGCGCCAGTTTCTTAGAAACCAATAAAACGGCCCATACTCGCTTCAAGTAGCAATCAGTGTTAGTTCCTTTGAAACTGCATGTAAAACGTTTATTCTTAACGTCTTACGCTTCCCAATCAACACAATCTGCACCACCTGCAGCGGCGCCTGAGGCTACGGCGGCCGGTACAGGCGGCTAAAGCAGGACCTGTTTGGCCGCTTTGGCACCGGCGCCGCCAGACATCTTGAGGTGACGGGCGAGGCAACAAAGATGCAGACAGACAAATTCGAGGTGACTGTTGAAAGAGTTGAGACATTTTCCAAGCTGCGCGAGGGCCGCTTTCCGGAGATTGATGACATCTGGCCCGCGGTGGAGGCGGCTTTGCAGAAGCAGCAACAGCAGCAGCAGCCGACTTAGAAATATTGACCATCGGGACTCACTTTTTAACAACTCCCCCCCCCCCTAATCTCATTCGGTCTCTCGTCCGAAGTCCCGACCGCCAGACGGTAACCATGACGACCGGAGCATTTAAAAGTCGCTCCGGCGGCTGCGCTCACGCGGTCTGAAACCGAACGGGGAATTCGGCAAGGAGGCTGAGATGAGAGAGGTATGATTTTTTTCTATTGTAAAATACACTTATAATTCTCTGCTGATACAGGGATAGACAAAAATTGCTCGTTTAGGAAGTCGCTTTTTCACTGAAAAAAATAAGTCAATGCTAGCATGTCTGTATTCTCGTAGTTAGTTCGTTTTTGCAGAGAAACTTTAGGGACTGTGCCGCAAATCAAGAGAGCGACACTCGACCCGCACGCAAGCCTGTGAGGAGTCAAGCAGTCATGCTCAAAGCACAATGGATGTTATCTACACGCGGGTTTGGCCCCCAAAGTTTCTGGGCCAAGTTTTCGTACAGAAATCTCAAATTAATGGGGCCGCGCTACGGATTGAATGTAGGTACGAGCTAGTTTGACGAGAGAGTCCTGACAGGCTATTCTGCCCCATGCTAGACCCAAAAAACCAATGTGATGATTCAACAAAAAATAGGCGAACTCTTTAAAAAATATATTTTCAAACGTTTCGGCCTGAATGGACGATTAGCCATATGTATTCAATATGACGCTTAAGTACAAAGGTGCAGAGACGGATACAGTGGAGGGTAAGAGTGCAATGCTGATGCAATCGCGCAGAAAATATTGGGGGGGGGGCTGGGGCAGACTGGAAGGGTGAAGTCTGAGAAAATGGGGTGTGGGCTGCACTGGGCAGAGAAAATTGGGGTGTCTGGTGCAGACTGGAAGGGGGAAGTGTGAGGAAATGGGGTGTGGGCGGCACTGGGCAGAGAAAATTGGGGTGTCTGGTGCAGACTGGAAGGAGGGAGTGTGAGAAAATGGGGTTGTGGGTGACACTGGGGAGAGAAAATTGGGGGTCGGGGGGCAGACTGGAAGGGAGGGAATGTAAGGAAATGGGGTGTGAGCTGCACTGGGCAGAGAAAATTGGGGTGTCTGGTGCAGACTGGAAGGGGGAAGTGTGAGGAAATGGGGTGTGGGCGGCACTGGGCAGAGAAAATTGGGGTGTCTGGGATAGACTGGAAGGAGGGAGTGTGAGAAAATGGGGTTGTGGGTGACACTGGGGAGAGAAAATTGGGGTGTCTGGGATAGACTGGAAGGAGGGAGTGTGAGAAAATGGGGTTGTGGGTGACACTGGGGAGAGAAAATTGGGGTGTCTGGGATAGACTGGAAGGAGGGAGTGTAAGGAAATGGGGTGTGAGCTGCACTGGGCAGAAAAAATTGGGGTGTCTGGTGCAGACTGGAAGGGGGAAGTGTGAGAAAGTGAAGTGTGGGATACACTTTGCGAAGCCTAGTCGTCCTCGACATCGTCTGTTTCCGGCACCCGGCCGGTGATTGGTGCCGGCTGCTTGATGCCGGTGGACGAGTAGGTGGTGAGCGCGTACACCAGGCTGTACGGCTCGGCATGCGGGCCCGCCAGCCGGCTGAAGTGCACCCTGTAGCAGCTGGCAGGCACCACTACGGCCTGGCCGCCTGACAGCACCACACTCGTGTTGCCATGGTTACCGGGACAGCAGGCCGACTTGTGCGACAAAGTGACTCTCAGGACTCCATGCAGGCCCATCAGCACCACCTGCCCGTTGAACTCGCTCAGGTCGCCGATGTACTTGTCCTCAGCTGACCCCGGTTCGCCGGCCAACAAGTAGAATCCCCTGGCCAGGCCGATCTCCGAGTCCGGCACGATGAAGGGCGGGCGTGGCACCAGCTTGCGCACCGCTCTGATGGCTGACATGTGGCCGAAGATCCAGGACACCAGCTCGACATTGGCGGGCGGCACCTCCGACTGCAGCAGCTCCGACAGAGTCGACGGGCCGCCGGCAGGCACCGAGGCAACGCGGTTGGAGCCGGCGCTTACCTCGGACCAGGCTTCCAGCACCTGGGATTGGCGTGACGCCAGCTTTTTCTTATTGGCAGCCTAGATTAGCAATCCACTCTACTCCTTCATTGGTGTAGGCTAGATTAGCAATCCATTCTTCATTAATGCAGGCTAGATTAGCAATCCATTCTATTCCTTTATTGATTTAAGCTAGATTAGCAATCCATTCTATTCCTTTATTGATTTAGGCTAGATTAGCAATCCATTCTATTCCTTTATTGATGTAGGCTAGATTAGCAATCCATTCTACTCTTCCATTGATATAGGCTAGATTAGCAATCCATTCTATTCCTTTATTGATGTAGGCTAGATTAGCAATCCATTCTTCATTAATGCAGGCTAGATTAGCAATCCATTCTATTCCCTCATTGATGCAGGCTAGATTTGCAATCCATTCTATTCCTTCATTGATGCAGGCTAGATTTGCAATCCATTCTATTCCTTTATTGATTTAGGCTAGATTAGCAATCCATTCTATTCCTTCATCGATGTAGGCTAGATTAGCAATCCATTCTATTCCTTTATTGATGTAGGCTAGATTAGCAATCCATTCTATTCCTTCATTGATGCAGGCTAGATTAGCAATCCATTCTATTCCTTTATTGATTTAGGCTAGATTAGCAATCCATTCTATTCCTTCATTGATGCAGGCTAGATTAGCAATCCATTCTATTCCTTCATTGATGCAGGCTAGATTAGCAATCCATTCTATTCCTTTATTGATTTAGGCTAGATTAGCAATCCATTCTATTCCTTTATTGATTTAGGCTAGATTAGCAATCCATTCTATTCCTTTATTGATTTAGGCTAGATTAGCAATCCATTCTATTCCTTCATTGATGCAGGCTAGATTAGCAATCCATTCTATTCCTTCATTGATGCAGGCTAGATTAGCAATCCATTCTATTCCTTTATTGATTTAGGCTAGATTAGCAATCCATTCTATTCCTTTATTGATGTAGGCTAGATTAGCAATCCATTCTATTCCTTTATTGATGCAGGCTAGATTAGCAATCCATTCTATTCCCTCATTGATGCAGGCTAGATTTGCAATCCATTCTATTCCTTTATTGATGTAGGCTAGATTAGCAATCCATTCTTCATTAATGCAGGCTAGATTAGCAATCCATTCTATTCCCTCATTGATGCAGGCTAGATTTGCAATCCATTCTATTCCTTCATTGATGCAGGCTAGATTTGCAATCCATTCTATTCCTTTATTGATTTAGGCTAGATTAGCAATCCATTCTATTCCTTCATCGATGTAGGCTAGATTAGCAATCCATTCTATTCCTTCATTAATTTAGGCTAGATTAGCAATCCATTCTATTCCTTCATTGATGCAGGCTAGATTAGCGATCCATTCTATTCCTTTATTGATTTAGGCTAGACTAGCAATCCATTCTATTCCTTTATTGATTTAGGCTAGATTAGCGATCCATTCTATTCCTTTATTGATGTAGGCTAGATTAGCAATCCATTCTATTCCTTCATTGATGCAGGCTAGATTAGCAATCCATTCTATTCCTTTATTGATTTAGGCTAGATTAGCAATCCATTCTATTCCTTTATTGATGCAGGCTAGATTAGCAATCCATTCTATTCCTTCATTGATGCAGGCTAGATTAGCAATCCATTCTATTCCTTTATTGATTTAGGCTAGATTAGCAATCCATTCTATTCCTTTATTGATGCAGGCTAGATTAGCAATCCATTTTATTCCTTTATTGATTTAGGCTAGATTAGCAATCCATTCTATTCCTTTATTGATTTAGGCTAGATTAGCAATCCATTCTATTCCTTTATTGATTTAGGCTAGATTAGCAATCCATTCTACCATACACCGAACCCACCGTTCTGCGCAGCTCCGCAAAGCTGACGGGCCGGTGGCCGCTGTCGATGACATGAAACGGCACAATGTGCCGATCGATGGAGCGCCGGTAAGCGGCCCGGCCCGCTTCATTGTTCAAAGCTACTCTGGGAATTTTTTTCAGCTTCTGACAGCCGCAGCAGAGCTCTGGCTCTCTGTAGAACGGATTTGGCACCAGGCAGGCCTCCCGGTCGCGGCTGTGCAGAAACTCGGACTTGTACGCACCCAGCTGCACCGACAGCCATCGGTAAGACTTCAGGTAGACCAAATTCAGGTAGGACAGAGCCCGGCCGGTGCGGACCGAATTCGACACGGTGGGGAAGCTGTTTTCCAAGCAGCGCAGGCTCACAGAGGCGAAGGCCCACAGAATCAGCAGGCGGCACACAAGCCAAGCGAGTCGGCCCAGAGTCCCGCTGTCTGAACCTCTGCTGCTCTGCTGTCGCTTGTGCAACTGCCGAAGCAGCTCCTGGCACTGCTCAGCGGGCACCGGGTCTGCCAGGTGCTGGCTCACGAGCTCAACTGCCCGTCGATCGCGCTGCATTGTTGCTATGCTGCTTGAGCTTTGCTTGCCTGTGGCTAGGGTTGCTCTGCCGAGCTCGTGGCTGGCAATTAGAATACTCTCGTTGGCTGCTTTTATGATGAGGCCTTTTGTCTATTGTGCTGCCTCCCCTCGGGTAGGTGGGGGGTGGCACGTGTTTCAGCTCGCGATGGCTGTGTGGCTCGTGAATTCTCCTAGCATAGCATGGCATGGCGAGTTATGAAAATGGTGCCTCAACGCTGTGTCTGTCACTAAAATGAATTCGTTCTCTTTCCCAGGTGTCTCTCATTTTACGCTCGTACCTGGACAGATCTTGAGCAGAATAAGCGCATGAGTAATCATCTGAATTCTTATGTTTCATAACAGTTTTATTATTTTTGCAGATTTAGTGTGCGCAGCAAGATTTTGTTGGTATTCTTCAAAATATTAGCTAGCAAACATTCAAAAGCAAAATTGTTGAAATTGAAAGGGAAATCCCTTGGAGTTGGTATCGGTGAGCGCAGTCTCAGCTTTAAAAATACCAGGTTTTGGGTAAGAGGAATCCCTGCTTAAATCTCCTGTTTGTAATATCGCCGAAAAGAGGGATTCCAGAGGGGAATTCCAACCTTGATGACCTCTAGTTGGCGGTAGAGGGAATCTCAACCTTGTTGATTTCTATTTTGGGGGAAAAGGAAATCCCAACCTTGATGACTTCTAGTTTGGAGAAAAAGGAATTCCCAACCTTGATGACCTCTAGTTTGGGGGAAAGGGAAATCCCAACCTTGATGACCTCTAGTTTGGGGAAAGGGAAATCCCAGACTCAAAATAGCCTAAGCCTAAGTCCTGGGCTGCTTTCTCTTGGCAGGATGCGCCCCATTGTAGATGAAGCCGATCTGCACCAGCGCTGCCCGGTCGTCAAGGCCGGCAGTGCCGTCAGCAGCCGGTGGCCTCCCAACCAGCAGCTCGTAGCAGTCGGTAGGGAAAATCAGCGCCCTGCCAGGCGCCAAGTCGATCGGCGCCGACTGGGGCGGTTTGTCGCCGTCGCAGCAGGCGGCCTTCGGAGCCAGTCGGGCCGTCAGGCGGCCGCTGAGCGGCAGGGCGAAGGCAAGCTGGCGCCTCTCGGCGAAGTCGCCAGCCGAGAACAGGCGGCCAGGTGGCAAGGCGCGGCCGGCCAGCAGCAGCGAGACGGCGCCCATTCGCTCTGTGCGCTGGCCGAAGTAGCGCGGCCGGGGCACCAGCCGGCGGAGGGCTCGAATGGCCGACAGGTGATGAAAAGACCACAGCAGCACCTGAACGGCGGGTTAAATAATTATGTCATTAGAATGGGGTCACTGAAGGCGAAGGATGGTCACTGAAGGCGAAGGATGGTCACTGAAGGCGAACGATGGTAACTGAAGGCGAAGGATGGTCACTGAAGGCGAAGGATGGTCACTGAAGGCGAAGGATGGTCACTGAAGGCGAAGGATGGTCACTGAAGGCGAAGGATGGTCACTGAAGGCGAAGGATGGTCACTGAAGGCGAAGGATGGTCACTGAAGGCGAAGGATGGTCACTGAAGGCGAAGGATGGTCACTGAAGGCGAAGGATGGTCACTGAAGGCGAAGGATGGTCACTGAAGGAGAAGGGAGGTCACTGAAAGAGAAGGGAAGTCACTGAAGGAGAAGGGAAGTCACTGAAGGAGAAGGGAAGTCACTGAAAGAGAAGGGAAGTCACTGAAGGAGAAGGGAAGTCACTGAAAGAGAAGGGAGGTCACTGAAGGAGAAGGGAGGTCACTGAAAGAGAAGGGAGATCACTGAAAAAGAAGGGAGGTCACTGAAAGAGAAGGGAGATCACTGAAGGAGAGAAATGCACAGCAGAACTGGGCAGAGAATCATAAATGCAGCTGACTCACCTGTCCGGGCGGCGGCAGCTCAGCCCGTGCAGGCCCCGATTCCCGAGCCGGGAACAGGTCCTTGAAGCATCGCACAGTCGACTGGCCCAAATCAACGGAACGCCCTTCCTGGTACATCGCAGCGTCTCGAGCTGGTTGCCGCCTCGCTCGAAATCCGGCCGATTCTCGGCCACAAAGCTGGCCAGCGCGGCGAAATCAACCTCCGCCTCGTCCGACGGCCACCGCGGCATCGCCGGAGTGCCAGCCACCTGGAAGGGCTTCACCACCCGGCTGTACAGCGAGTCGATGAGCTGGGCGACTGCCGTCAGGTTGGCCTGATCGACGCGCACCCGGGTGACGGCCAGCTGGCCACAGCCGCAGCAGAGCGGCTGCGGTCGCCTGTTGAATGGGTTCGCCAGCAGGCAGCCGCCCAGATTGCGCCCGGCCTCGGTGTCGTAGAGCCGCAGCGAATGCGACACCCGCCGGAACAGCTTCTGCACGTACAGGTCGGAGGCGGCCAGCCAAGCGGTGCTCTGCGTGGCGTAGCCGCCGGCCACGAGCTCGAGGCTCAGCGTGAGCATCAGGGCCGCTGCGGCCGTCAGGCACAGGAGCAGCCGGCCGGTCCACCGCATGCAGGTCCAGCGCTTCTGGCCATCGCCAGTGTTGAACCTTCTGGCCAGGCTGCGCAACTGCGCGCTGCTCAGCCGGTCCAGGCTGGCTCGGTGGCGGTCGAGCAGCTGATCGATTTGCTGCTCCAAATGCCGCTTGTCAGTGGCTTCGCTGTTGCTCATTGCTGCCGCATGCAGGTGTGTCTTCTTGGCTTAGCTGACTTAATTAGCTGTTCGTATTCTCCTGCACAGCATGGGCTTTTATATGCGCACGCATAGGCTTGTCTCTCTGTCTCTCTCCACTATTGTCTGTATTTTACAGGCAATACAAGACATTGCTGGCCTCACGTGTCGAGCATCGCATGCAGGGTGTACAATGGAATAAAAAGCACGATGCAATGCGCTTTACGAGCTGTATATTTAATAAAGTCTCTATCTTTTTTTCGTACTCGTCTGCCTAATCCAAACACAGAACTGTGAATTATTGAATAATTTTAGGATTAGTATTCCCTGACACAAAGATCATTCTGTCCCAGTTTGCACACGGAGCAGAACCAGATGGAAGACAAGCTCTGTCCCAGTTTGCACACGGAGCAGAACCAGATGGAAGACAATCTCTGTCCCAGATTGCACACGGAGCGGATCCAGATGGAAGACAATCTCTGTCCCAGTTTGCACACGGAGCAGAACCAGATGGAAGACAATCTCTGTCCCAGATTGCACACGGAGCAGAACCAGATGGAAGACAATCTCTGTCCCAGATTGCACACGGAGCAGAACCAGATGGAAGACAATCTCTGTCCCGGTTTGCACACGGAGCAGAACCAGATGGAAGACAATCTCTGTCCCAGATTGCACACGGAGCGGAACCAGATGGAAGACAATCTCTGTCCCAGATTGCACACGGAGCGGAACCAGATGGAAGACAAGCTCTGTCCCGGTTTGCACACGGAGCGGAACCAGATGGAAGACAATCTCTGTCCCAGATTGCACACGGAGCGGATCCAGATGGAAGACATTCTCTGTCCCAGTTTGCACACGGAGCGGATCCAGATGGAAGACAAGCTCTGTCCCAGTTTCAGTTTGCACACGGAGCGGATCCAGATGGAAGACATTCTCTGTCCCAGTTTGCACACGGAGCGGATCCAGATGGAAGACATTCTCTGTCCCAGTTTGCACACGGAGCGGATCCAGATGGAAGACATTCTCTGTCCCAGTTTGCACACGGAGCGTGGAACTATTGATAAGTTCGCATGGATCATAAAAAATCTTAAATACTCGAACGTTTTTTATTATGAGTGCATTTATATACCACTAAATATTCAGTTATAATTCGTAAAGACTGCACAGACGACTATCTCTTCCCAATAGCCTCATGCTATCCGTATTTGAGTTGAGTACATTATTAAGCAATGCAAAATTAGATGATTAAGCCGTAGATCTTTCTACTTAAGCAATGAGATGACTTATTTGACAACAATGTTCTCCAAAAAAGTTTTGTTGATACTCAATCAGTAGACAAGAACAGTTCACCATACCCCCAAGTCAAGGAATTAATGAGCCACCACGTGCATCGCCTGCCGACCGTGGCACCTGTGCAGCTCGTACTGCCGATGCTGGTGATGGTTCAGCGGCGGCAGCAGATGCCGCAGGGCCTGCCCGACGCCGACAAGACTCCAGCCCTTCTTGGCATTGATAGCGGCCGCCCCATCAACTTCTTCGACGGGGGCTCCGGACGGCGGCGCATCAGCCTTGGCGCCTTCCACATCCTCAACTCCGTGATCGCTGCCTCTGGACTCCTCCGCCTGCTCCTCTTCCTCCGATGTTTCCAGTTGGACGATCGCAAACGTTCGCACTGTCACAACATCGGAGAAGTGCACATGTACATTCTTCATCACCTGCTTCTCCTCCTAGGTCGAATTCGCCCCGCGGTCAGCGGCAGCTTGACTTTTTCACTGAATTGAATGAGCTGTCTGGCTCCTAGTCAAGCAAGAAAATGTCTTTTTTATACAGGCGGCCAAACTAGTTTGAAGCGCTGATGCGGAAAATGAAAGTCTGTTGAACATGATTGATAAGGGAGAGCTAACGTCGGCTACCAAAGTCAGGTGGACCCCCGCTTCTAATCAGAGCGAAATTATGCATACGGGCACAGATTGACAAAATGCAAACATTCCAGGTTAGAAACTCAATACCGGTGCCTGCGGCCCTGTGACAATTCTAGGTCAATTTATCTGGCTGGAAGGTTGCAGCTGTTGGGTACGTGAAAGGGCAAATACATATAGCAGATAAGTGTAGTTCCTAATGACCTCAGCAAGCTGCATGTGCACTTTGCGCACAACTCAAAATTCAGCGAAATAGAAAGATTTAATTCCATGATTTCGTTACTTCAATAGAATACCCAGAGTGGTGACACAATGTATTCACTGCAATATCCTAGTGAGTGACTCAGTTCATTCACTGCAATATCCAAGTGAGTGAGTGACTCAGTTCATTCACTGCAGTATCCAAGTGAGTGACTCAGTTCATTCACTGCAGTATCCAAGTGAGTGACTCAGTTCATTCACTGCAGTATCCAAGTGAGTGACTCACTGATAACAACTATACAAGTACGGAACGAAAAAATGATAAAGATCGTAGCTCCGAGTCAGCAATTAAAAATCAATACACCGGATCCGGGTAGTGAATAATAATAAAGGAAAAATTTCGAAACTGGTTTTTATTGAGCAAAAGCGCATCATTTTTCATTAATTGACGAGAAAAAAACTGTTTTATAGACTACTTGTTAGCGTAAGTGCGATAATACGAATTTTAATTAAAAATCAATTGTCCAATTTAAAAAATTATTGAGAGGCGCTTGATTTTCGTTTTGAAAATTTCCTAATTGAAAACTAATTTTTTTTCAGAATGTTACGTCACACAACTCTACTGTTAGTAGGCGAGTAAAGTGTTTTTTATGCCCGACAAAAACATCAGCAATCTTAGACTGATATAAATATTTCAGCCGGAAAGATCCGGCAGAATGTAGCGAGCGGCCAGGGCCAGCAGCGGCGACGCTGTGGCGGGGTCGGGATAGTCGCCAGAGCTGCCGGCCACGTCGATGTGCGTGTAGGCGATTGGCCGGTCCGAGTCCAGCCCGTGCTGCGATTAGGAATAGGGAGAGCTTCAATACTAACGGTGCATTGGTGTGCCAGACAGACAGACAGACAGATAGACAGACAGACAGACAGACAGACAGACAGACAGATAGACAGACAGATAGACAGACAGACAGACAGACAGACAGACAGACAGACAGACAGACAGACAGACAGACAGACAGACAGACAAGACAAGACACAGACAGACAGACAGACAGACAGACAGACAGACAGACAGACAGACAGACAGACAGACAGACAGACAGACACACAGACAGACAGACAGACAGACAGACAGACAGACAGACAGATAGCAGACCAATGGACCACTGGAATCACCTTGTCCAACCCAGCGGCGCGGATGAGGAAGGCGGCAGGGAACTGGTGCCCGCGGGAGGTGCCCGAGCTCGGCTCGTTGTTGCACTGCAGCACGTCCTCGGCCTCGGTTTTCGGGGCCACCATGTTGTAGTCCTCGCGGCGGATGGTGGAGATCTGCACGAAAGGGGTGCGGGGGTGCGCTGGTTGCTAACAGCTTTGCACTGACCCAGCCCGCTGAGCAGTGAATCACTCTAGGAGTCAGTCTGATAATCACCTTAGGAGTCAGTCTGATAATCACCTTAGGAGTCACTCTGATAATCACCTTAGGAGTCACTCTGACAATCACCTTAGGAGTCACTCTGATAGTCACCTTAGGAGTCACTCTGATAATCACCTTAGGAGTCACTCTGATAATCATCTTAGGAGTCACTCTGATAATCACCCTAGGAGTCAATCGGATAATCATCCTAGGAGTCACTCTGATAATCACCCTAGGAGTCACTCTGATAATCACCCTAGGAGTCACTCGGATAATCAACCTAGGAGTCACTCTGAAAATCATCCTAGGAGTCACTCTGATAATCACCCTAGGAGTCACTCGGATAATCAACCTAGGAGTCACACTGAAAATCATCCTAGGAGTCACTCTGATAATTACTCTAGAAGTCACTCTGATAATTACTCTAGAAGTCACTCTGATAATCACTCTGATAATCACCCTAGGAGTCCGTATGGCAGCCGCTAGCCATTAGCTTCACTCACCTCGAACGGATCGGCCACCAGATCCCCGGCCCTCTGCAGCCGGGCGCTGGTGTCCTTCAGCCTGGCCGGCCCGTTGTCCAAGGCGGCGGCGTAGTTGACGCCGTAGGCCCGGATCACGTGACCGGTGAGGGTGGCCACGGTGAACAGGCTGGCGGCCGAGGGGTTCGGCAGGCCCAGAGCGCGCTCGCGCATGAGGCAGAGCAGGTCGGCCATCACCATGCGACCCTCGGCGTCGGTGTTGCCGACTCGAACCCGGACGCCCGCCCGGCTGGTGATGATCTCGTCCGCCACGTAGCTGTTCGAGCCGATGGAGTTGCGGACGAAAGCTAAGCTGGCGTGCGCCTCGACTCGGGGCGGACGGAGCAGCTGCAGGGTGCGGAACAGGCCGGCTATGGCCGCGGCTCCGCACTTGTCCCTGCGAGCGGAGGCGGGGGGGGGCCGCGGATTTCTAACCTGTAGAATAATAAAAAATGCAGGGTCCGTGGAAAGCGAGCGGAAAATCCTGTGCCTCTACTCGTGCCTACAGAAGTCGGTCTTCTAATTGATGGTCTTATCAGCACTCGTGTTTGTCCCGAAAAAAACGAATACGTCTTTAGTCAGCTGAATGGCCTGCGGTACATGTCTCTCTTTGAAGCCATTCAAAACGTTGTCTCATCCTGCCAAGAGCTAAGGCATCCTGAGCGACTAACTTCGACAAAGTTACGAAAGTATGTTGCAACTGTGTCCCAAGTGCTGGAGCTGAATGAGAATGAATTAGGCTGGCTTTCGAGGCACCTGGACCATAGCATCCAGGTGCATCACACTTTTTATCGTATACATGAAAGAACGATCGAGCTCGCAAAAGTGTGCAAACTCATGTTGGCGATCGAGACAGGAAAGCTGGGGCAACTGAAAGGCAAAACGCTGGAAGAAATAGAGATTAACGACATTGATGCCGACTTAGAAGAATCGGAGGACAATCGGAAGGAAATCGAGAAGACGCACAAAGCACTAGAGAATTCTCGAGAGGAGGAAGACAACGGTCCTACACCTAGGAAAGTTGTTATTCACTGGACTTCGACGAGAACGAGACTGTCAGATCAAAAGGACCTTGTTGAGAAAGACTGTAAGCGTCGACGGCTCAAGCCGCAGCGATCAGAATCCCAAGTCGAAAAAGAGAACGAAAATCCAGTGCAACAGTCCGATGAGCTTGATCATCGTGGCGCACCTCTATCACTTAGGGAGAACGAAAATCCAGTGCAACAGTCCGATGAGCTTGATCATCGTGGCGCACCTCTATCACTTAAGGAGAACGAAAATCCAGTGCAACAGTCCGATGAGCTTGATCATCGTGGCGCACCTCTATCACTTAAGGAGAACGAAAATCCAGTGCAACAGTCCGATGAGCTTGATCATCGTGGCGCACCTCTATCACTTAAGGAGAACGAAAATCCAGTGCAACAGTCCGATGAGCTTGATCATCGTGGCGCACCTCTATCACTTAAGGAGAACGAAAATCCAGTGCAACAGTCCGATGAGCTTGATCATCGTGGCGCACCTCTATCACTTAAGGAGAACGAAAATCCAGTGCAACAGTCCGATGAGCTTGATCATCGTGGCGCACCTCTATCACTTTGTCTGTCTGTCTGTCTGTCTGTCTGTCTGTCTGTCTGTCTGTCTGTCTGTCTGTCTGTCTGTCTCTGTGTCTGTCTGTCTGTCTGGCTTTCTGTGGCTGTTCAGTTTTGAACTCGAATTAAACCGTACTCTTATTTTCCTTCACAATCCTTGCCAATACTGTACACAGCCAAGCACTCATACACCGCTCACACAGGGTGTACAGCAGCCCTGACTTTTTAATCGTCAGGCATGTACACTCTCTGTACCTTGGGGGTTGGCCCTGATGGCTGTGAATCGCACGACAAGCCCTCACAAATTATTGTGACCTTGCACGGAATTGAACCAGGGGTCATGTGACAGACGTGTGACAGAATTCTACCTGTGCATGCCGGCCATGTGACCCCCGGCCTTGACGTCGGCGCCGCCCGTATCGTAGGTGATGCCCTTGCCGACGAACAGCAGTGGCTGGGGGCAGTCGCCGGAGCCCCGGTAGCT
Source organism: Macrostomum lignano (assembly GCA_002269645.1). Taxonomy (NCBI): domain Eukaryota; kingdom Metazoa; phylum Platyhelminthes; family Macrostomidae; genus Macrostomum; species Macrostomum lignano. Next base: position 77,693 of record NIVC01002193.1, on the reverse strand, counting down.
CAGATGGACAACACAGCCGGCGTGCCGCGGCACTCCGGATGCGGCGCGGTCCACCGCGGCCATCAGCGGGTACTTGGCCGGATCCACCCGCTCCTCCACTTCCACGGTGACGCCGGCGTCCTCGCCGAGGATCGAGCGGATCAGCTCGGCCGCCCGCTTCGCCGTCATCCGTTCGGGATCGGAGCCGCCGATGTCCCTGGCCAGGATGCGCCCGGCTTCCAGCGCGGCGGCCAGCCGAAGCTGCGACTCGCCGGCCTCGCCCGCCGAGCTCGGCCTGAAACCCAGCTGGTCGATTTTCGGCCGCCGGCCGATGTCGCGCAGCTCCAGCGGGGTGTACAGGGCCTGCATGGCGCCTAGCAGCGCCGCACGATCGGCGGCCGGCTGCGTGGCCCAGGGTTCGCGCCCCACTGGCAGGCTGGCCAGCTTGGCAACAGTCAGTAGGGGGCGCCTGGCGCCGGCACCAACCGCTCTTGTCAGGCCGGCGCCAGCTGCGTCGTAAATCCGACGAAGGTCGTCCTGGTCGCGGTTGAGACGGCCGCTGTTGCTGAACAGCAGACGGCCTTGGGGACCGGACGGGATCAGCGCAACGGAGCCGGCTTCCAGGACCGCGGCGTCCGCCTGGTGACGGGTAAGCGAAAGGCGGCATTGAGTTGGAACTCTTGCAGCCTGAATGTCTACTCTAGCAGTACGAATGTCTACTCTAGCAGTACGAATGTCTACTCTAGCAGTACGAATGTCTACTCTAGCAGTACGAATGTCTACTCTAGCAGTACGAATGTCTACTCTAGCAGTACGAATGTCTACTCTAGCAGTACGAATGCCTACTCTAGCAGTCCGAATGCCTAATCTAGCAGTCTGAATGTCTACTCTAGCAGTCTGAATACCTACTCTAGCAGTCTGAATACCTACTCTAGCAAGTCTGAATATCTACTCCAGCAGTCTGAATGCCTACTATAGCGCCCATGTACTGACTCTAAAATTCAATAGACTGCTCACTCTTGTGACCAAGACCATTTGCACATCTATAATACCATGCTCTCATATCTCACCTGGCAGTAAGCAGTCAGAATGGGCGCCAGGTCGCTCAGACCATCACCAAGGGCAGTTGGATCATCGCCAACAATAACTAAACAGTCAAAGCCAGAGTCGCGATAGTCAGGCACAGATGTCAGCTTGTATGGCAATGGGTCCATGATTGGCTGATAAAATTAGCACAATTTGGTATAGATTAATTCACTTTAGTAGAATTGAAAAAATTGAGAAATTAGCTATGGAAAAGAAATGGTAAGACAGTTAAATCATAGGTCTAGTAGTTATTATCAGCACCATCATTGTTAGGAAGATTAAACTTCATAGCATAGGCCTAGTGGGCTTCAAACTTCAAGGGTATAGTTTTAATTTTCTCTCTTTGATTACAAAATTATTCAATTTTAACTTTTTGTAATTCAAAAGCACTTTTGTAATTAAATATTATTATACATTTTTTTATCAAATGCTATATAACATTATTTTATATTCATTTAGCTTAGGCCTACCTTTGAAACTTATTAGTCATAAAATTAAAAAAATATATGCAATGATATTTTGTTGACTGTTTAAAAAAAATCATGTACTTATAATAATAATAAACATTTTTAACTAAAAAATAAATCAAAAGATTTTCAATGCTTTTGTCCATTGACTTACTTATATTAAATATAATTCTTTTGAGTATTTTAAATCTAAAATATTGCATAAGATACTATATTTAAACATAATAACTATGCATAGCATATATATAATGAACGGATATACCAATTAATTATATATCAATTTATATTACTTGAATACATATAACTAAAAAAGGACTGAATAGTTGTTACCAATATACCTATATAAAACTTCATTCTTATAGCTATTGGTACAAAAATAGTCATTTTAGAAGAATGTATCTATAGACTATACTATGGTTTTGCCTATGTCATGACTATATTAGTAAAAAGTATAAAGATAATATCTATTAATAAAAAATACTATATTAATCATGGCAGAATACTATACTAATGCTAATACTAATTTCTTACCACTATAATTATAGCTTATACTATACAAAAAATACTTTTATACAATAATTCAGGATTTTTATACACTAGTTGTGAAGTCATAGTGGTAGGCTTAAGGGGTGCTACAAATTGATGTATCTATGCAATGCATAGCTATAAGTTTTTAAGCTAGATACTATAACTAAGATACAATTTAACAAGGATTGTCACTTTTCAAGCATATTATGATATATGCTATTTTGCATTGCTCCATTTATTTTATTTGCTAAGTATCCTTTGATACAGCTCTTTTACTTCATCTTCATTATTAAGTACCAATATTCCCTAGAAAAGAGAAAAGTTCCTGATAAAGGCTTTCCACTGACCACTCCAAATTGGTATTTCTGGACTACCTTTTCGGAATAGATAATTTAGTGTATACTATAAACTTAAGATGAAAACAAAAAAAACAAAAGTGAAAAGTGCTGGTGAAAATTAACATACAAAGGATACATTAATGAGAAATCAAACCCTCCTGGCCTCAGTCAGGAGGGTTTCAACAACTAAAAAACAACTAATCTGACCGTTGATTTCGCAGAAATTTTTACAATCAAAGCAATTTATTTTAACTTTAATTACAAAGAAAAACAAATTTTATTTGATGCGAGGATACAAGTATGGAGCGGTTAATATCTACGTAAGACACCCTTTTAAGCAAAAAAACTTTTTTTGTCTGTTTATAGATTATTATAAGTTTTTTCTCTGTAATTGTAAATTAATGAGTAGTTGTATTATAATACGGATGTTGACATGAAGCAGACAAAATCGAACCGAGGACCACTGTCTACTATATACAGCAGTATATACTACATGTAAACTACATATATACTGTACATAGTATGTTACTATTTATGTAACTACTACTGAATGCAGTGGTGGCCTTATGTTTAGATTTTGTCTTGCTTCTTGAACATATGTTATTGACTCGAAGACAATACTGTATATTTGCCATCTAACTTTGTTGATTTACCCACAGAAACGGACCTGTAGTGTGGGTGAATTGATTAATTCATGGAAAACGAAGCTTACTTTCTGAAAGTAGTTGTACATACGAATTTCAAATGATCGACATTTCGAAAAGGCGCATATTTATGCATCTTATTACATGTATGCATGTACATGTACGTATATGTATGTAAAACAGAAGCTTTAAAATCGTGATCATGTCCTGACTCCGCCCGCCTAGTTGGGCCTACTTGGAACTGTGTTAATGAATTGCTAAGATGCCACTTTGAGTTAGCTACACGTACATGTACATCGACATGTACATGCATAAATTAGGTACATGCGCGCAGTTCTTGTACTTCAATTACATGTAAAAATTTTCGTACATGTACATTTCGATGCAAGACCAACGATTGCCCATAGTAACACTTAGAAGTACTCAAATAAACACTGGAAGGGTTCTCTGTAAAGAGAAAGTCATTTGCCTTCTGCAATTACATGTATGGTCGCACAGTTTGTCAGGCAGTAAGCCAAAAGCGCCACCAGATTCGAGTCATGCATCTGATGGTACATTCGATCAATTGTCAAACAAAAGACATGACTAAACTGTTAAAAAATCTATTTGGCCTACTTTAGTTAGTAGCAAGAAGAGATCATTTTTAATCGTTACATGTACATTTAATGTAAGCATTACATATACATGTACATGTAGTAAAACCATTAACTTTTTGTTTCCTAATTTCAGTGTAATAACCGTAAATTTCAGGTCAAAACTGCTTTCCATTAAGCTAAAGTTACTGTTTTATGACATACATGATCAGCAGCTGATCTGCATGCATGTGTTATACAGTGTCCGGCCCCCTCCACTGACGTATCTCCAAGCCATCGCTGGCACACGTCAGATGCGGTGAAAATTGGCTTATGTCAATTTTAGCGAGCTAAATTTGAAACGGAAGGCTAACACTGTGATAGTAGAGAGATGCGTCAGCAAAACATATATTTGTAAAATGCAATTCAGCATTAAAATTTTCAAGCACACGCTGAAACTAAATAAACTAGTTATTATTCAATTTCTGAATTTCTGCTTTTGAATTTGTTTTGCTTGCGGGACTTTGAATAATTTTGGCACTGAGCACGCGATAGTTTTGGCAATAGGAAATAACCCTGAAGGTTCAGCTCGGGTCGGTGCTTGAGTTGCAACTTTTCGCGCGACTGTTATTTTCTGCCACCCTTATCGCAAATTTACCAAAATAGCTTATGAAAGCTTTTGAGAGCACTCCTATATCACGTGTCGAACAATTGCAGGGTTGAACTTAGCATCCAACGTATATGGTAGGCCGTGTTCCCTGAAACATTCACATTTATAACTTTAAACTCTTCCTTCTACTCTCAGTAGACTGGTTGAATGCATCTATCCAAACTTATCTTCCAAAAGTTTAGCAAGGCAAGGAGGGGAAGAGGCGGGGTTGGGAAGGCCTGGAGGCGACCGATAATTGGTCGATATGCTCTGAGCAATGGCACAGGAGCTGGGGCGGACAGAGAGGCGGCCGCGAGGGGCTGCTAAAGGGTAAGAAACACAAGGCGCTCCTACCCGACTCTCTCACTTGTTCTGCTCCGGCATCTCAGTTCAGCTCAAGGCCTCTCTCTCTCCTTGCTACTCTCTTACTTCTGTCCCGCTTCCCTGCCTCTCCAACTCGCAGGCCTCTGAACCAGCAGAGAATTAGGAAACTCACACTTCAGTAGACTCTCCCCTCTGTTTCTGTCGCTCTCGTCCACTTCGCTCCCTCCGCCCTGACCACTCGTGCCGCCTTCAGTCGGCCGGCCTAAAAGTTTCGCTCGTTTCTCCCACGTCCCAACGTCTCCGACGTGCACAGTTTGCTCTCTCTGTCTCCCTCCCCTTCAATTCTCCTTTAGTTTCCAGCTCTTCCCCGCACTCCTCCAAGAAATAAGATAGGAGCAACAACAGACTGGAAAAGTGCATCGACAAAAGTCCTCTTCCGAAGGAAACACGTACTATTGAACATTGACGAAAGATGGCGTGGCTGCAATCGAGAGCTACCTACCTTAATCTAATGGCAATCGCCTGCCTCTGCTACTGCGCCGACTGCGAAACCGTCGCACATGTATTTAGCATTGGACCCGTCAACTGCAACCTGACATCGTCTGGTCTTCCCTTTGACCGTGAAGTGAAAGTGTTATGTTCGCCCGACAAAGGACTCCACGTGACTCTGGAGGAGGGCAACATTGAACGCATCCTGCAACGTAGCAAAGAATCTTGGAATGAAGCTCCTAGGTATTTCGAACTGCACTTTATAAACGTTCACCTGCAGTTCCCGAAGCCGCGAGACGTCGCGCCTGAGCAACTCCTGACCAAATTGCAGCTGCGGCAGTGCGACATAGCCGAAATGAGGAGTGAATTCTTTAAAAAGTGGCTACACAATACCGGTAGTGTGTCATTTCAGGAGTGCAAGTTTAAAGGCTTCGCTTGCTCAGACCTGGGTCGAGCATTCAGCACCAGCCAGATTAACGAGCTGCAGTTCATCGACTGCAAGTGGTGCCAGCAGACAACCATTGGAAACATTACCGCTAGTCAGATGACTATCAGCCAATCGGTTGCTCAGAAGGACGTTATGCTAAACGTCAACGAAATCACGCTGAAAAAGAACATGAGCATTACCGTCAAATCTGGTTGGCAGCAGGCCAGATTAGGCCGGATCCGCCCCGCCCATCTGGTCCTATCCGGCTTGGAGCTGTCTGATTCTCTTGGCCGAGACTTTCTGCGCGACGCCAAGCCCTACAGTGTGCAGCTGCGGCGGTGCAAGCTGCCGCCGGGCGCCTCCAGCAGCTTGCTGCAGAATATCCTGCGCGTGAACGATCTGAGCCTGCGGGACACCGACATTGAAGATTTGCCTCTGGTGCCAATCTCAGGCGTGGAGCTGACCACGTTGGAGGTGCGAAATTGTCGACTGGACAAAGTGAATTTCTCTCGGCTAATCTACGCGTCTGGAAAGTTGGTCTCGCTCAGTCTGGTCAATGCGTCCATCAAGCAGCTGCCGGGTTCCTGGTCTCGCGTTGCCAATGGAAGCATCTTAAGCCGTCTGAACCTGGTAGACTTGAGCAACAACCTCATACGTTTCGTACCATTTGTTCCGAACGGCGCGCGTACTTCGATTCGGATCACTTTGAGGTCAAACTTGGCGGCAATCCACTGCACTGCGGCTGCGAACTCAAATGGCTCGCCTCGGAAGACACTCAAGTTCAGGCGGTTTACAGAAACGACGATCCAAAGTGAGTGTTTGCACTTCTGCAGATGTATTTCTGATAGGTTTTTTATATATTAGAACACCTTGGCTGCATGCATTGAGGGATTTGATACTGAAAAATCGTGTTAAGGAGAGTGGCTGGCTGGAAAGGAAAGGCTGGAGGCCGATAAGGAACGCGTACTTGTCGTTTCGACATTTCGACATTTTTACATTCGTTGTCGTTGTCGTATCGACCGAATTTGTCTATGGCTCCGGCCTCCAGCTCGTTTCAAAGAAAAGCGAGTTTGGTGTCCTTCTACTTCAGTTGTCCATGTCAGCTGAATAAAATCTATCTATGAAATATGCATTCAAGGCTTTACTTAGTCACATTGTTACACCGATTAAGGGGCTCGAAGATCTGCGAGTCTCAAAAAACAGCTTGGCTAAACCTCGCAATAGCTGACTATTGGCTCCTCTAGTGCCAAAAATCCTTCTTATTAGCAAGGAAACTTCTAGTTTTTATGCTCTTCTCTCAAAGCCTCTTTTTGCCGCTTACGAAGTAAGTAACGTAATCAAATCCAAGTAACAAAGTAAAATATAGGGGCCTGTTTTAATAGCTCGATTACCAGCAGAAACGATGCATTTGCAGAAAATGTGCAATTAGCGCCAGTTCTGCTTGAAAGCGCAAGTGGCTTCATTTTAGCCAAAGAATCCAAAATAGTGCGGATGAACTGTTTATTCACTGCCAGCCTGAAATGGCTGGGCTGGGCGAGGCTGAAATTCAAGTATCTCTCGGCAGAAATTATTCATGCGGTATTAAACGGCTAAGGCTGCTGAGGGCGCCTTGGCAACACGCTTGGGAGGAGGGCTGTAGAGCTGGTTGAGTATCGCTGGCTAAGCACCGGCAAGGGACTGTGTGGATTGGGGAGAAAAGAAGTTTTATTAAAACCACACCCCAACTTCTATGAGCGAGAGGTCATGACCCGACCAGTTTTGTTCAGCATTTATGCTTTATTATGCGATTCAGTTAGATAAACTCTTAGCACAATCTATCAAATGGATTTCTCCTGTAAGATTTGTGCGCCAAGTTGACTCAAGTGAGTAGCAACACGAAATTACACTTTGAGTGTCCCTGTGAGCACAGTTGAAGCTAGATGTGGGCTCATATAGACAGCCTCATTAGCCACTGAACGCGAAGAAGTGGATTAAGTCAGGCCAGCTGGAAAATTATAGCTTCCCAACGAGTTCGGAGTTTGCTAATCCTCCCATTGGGGATTCGGTAACTCAATCTGCGCCAATGCATCGTATTACTTCGCCTTGTCCGTGCACTTTACCTCCTCGGGTCCAGTCTCAGCGAAGTCTCGCCATCAACTATTTGGATAATAGCAAGATTCTCAAAAATAGTGCATATATTTTAATGTAGCTCGTACCACAATAATAAAAAAATACGATTTCCGCAAGGACCGACAAATGAGTCCAAAAATGAAAGCAGCAAATTGTTCTAATCAATCTGCTTCACAGATGCGTCACTCCGAAGCACCTGGCGGGCCTGCGCGTTGTTGAAGCCTTTCGCAAATACAACCCCTGCGACACGGACGGCGGCATTGAACCACCGGAGGGCGGCGAAAAGGGCAGCGGCGGCCAAAAACCGGACAGTCCACCCGGTGAGGCGGGCGCCTCCCTCCTGGCCATCATCGTTGCCATCGTGGTGACGCTGATCGTGGCCGTCCTGCTGCTGGTGCTCTGCTGCCAGCTGAAGAAGCGAGCCGGCCGGCAGAATGATCGAGACAAAGTCAAGTACACGTGAGTGACTGGCTGCTTGGAATGTCTATGGTTAGGGCTCTGTAGAATTGTTCATAGACAGTTGAGTCTAATGGAAGCTTGGAATGTCTGTGGCTAGGGCTCTGTAGACAGCTGAGGTAAATGGAAGCTTGGAATGTCTGTGGCTAGGGCTCTGTAGACAGCTGAGGTAAATGGAAGCTTGGAATGTCTGTGGCTAGGGCTCTGTAGACAGCTGAGGTAAATGGAAGCTTGAAATATCTATGGTTAGGGCTCTCTAGAATTGACCATAGATAATTGACTATAGACCATAGAGGAGGGGAGAGAGAAGATGGAATAGAGAAGAGTAGAGGAGAGGGGGAGAAGGAGAAGAGGAGAGAGGAGAGAGGAGAGAAATGAGAGGAGAGAAGGGAGAGGAGAGAAAGGAGAGGAAAGAAGGGAGAGGAGAGAAGGGAGTGGATAGAAGGGAGAGGAGAGCTGACAGAGACAAACCCTCAGCAGGCAGGATTGCTATTGTGAAGTTTCAGAGGACCTGGGGGTCGGATAAAGAGGGCACGTGACCCGCAGGCCGGGGTTTGCCGACCTCTAATGCCAGATGCCAGCCTCAGATGAGGTTGGCACAATTGGCAGCGAGAGTCCTTCAGCTTTAGAAAAGCGGGAACCGAATTCAGAAGATATTTCAGCAACCATTCAGCACTCAAGTGATGGTGTAAAAATGTTTCCATGGGTACAAAAGTTTGTTTCAGAATGCCCCTATCGGCAAAATGCAAATTTGATTTTCTATTTAGAGAAGACAGCCAAATGATGTCAATAAATGCGCAGTTTCTCCATAGATAGATATCTAGTAGATGATCTCACCACATGCTTACAAGGATTAAGATATTTTTTAAAGCACTTTGCCCTTAGTAATACATCATAGTGACAGAAATGCGACCAAAACCTGGTGTTCCCTGATTAAAAAAAGGAATCGCTAATATGAAAAAAGCCGAAAATTGAAATTGGTTTTTGCGCAGTTGGTCCGACGGCAGGTCCTCCTAGCACGTTGTAAAGCTTCAAGTTCGCAAATTTAAGAATGGTTTCTTTCACGTGGTAACCGACTAAAGTAAAAACTCTTGACTTGTTTGCTTGGTGGTGAAAGGGCGTGAGAACTCATGGCTGATGAAGTTCCCGCTGGCGAATCGAAGCTGAGACAACAGACTCCTGCTGTCCTCAATGTAAGACAAGAATGTGAAGTTTGCGTACAGTTCCAGTGATTGATTGTAAGGAAGATTTTCTCTGTCTTTGCTTTTACTGATATAAGAGGCTTTGTTTTTTAAGCTTCCAAGCTTCCCATACGAGTATTAGTGAATCTGTCATGCTTGGTCGTATGAAGGACTACTCAAGTACAAGGACGGGAAACTACGTTTCTTAGAAAATTTTGGAATTCTTAGAAACAGTGTACATTACGGAGATGGGAGGTTTTTCAGCACGAAAATTGTGCTAAACACATCGAAAGATGAACATTGGGTCTGCCTCCACATTTTTGTGCTGAAAAAGAAAACCTACAATCTCTCTAGTGTATTTTTTCGGTAAAGCCTGCCCCCTAAAATTTTCCAAGAAACGTAGTTCCCCTCTATATTTGAGCATTCTTTGGTTCCGCATCTGGAGAGCAGAACACCAACGGTGACGCAACTGAGCACAATTTATCGACTTCATTTTTATTCTGTAGGCTATCGCCGTGGGAAGACAATCCCGTAATGCAAATGAACGGCTACTCAGTGCTGAGGTATAACGCCTGACGCATCAGTTTTCATTTCTAAAGCTGTTAGTTTTAGCATTTGCACTTTTGTGTCCGTGCAAGTACACTGTGGGTGTTGCTATGAACGAGACCTGTTGCATTTTTGACCTCTGCTCTGTGTTAACTAAGTTTCTTGTCTCTGTAGTTAGCTCTTATTGTCGTGGTTTCTTCCTCATTTTGCACAGTTTTAAACCAGTCACTGGTTGCGTGGTGTGGTGTTTAACTATATACTAATGCCAGCATCATCAAAGCACCTCGAGACAACTACTGGGTACTTGGTAGTACCAGTTTATTTCGTTTTTCTTGTGCATTATCCAGCAAATTTGGTGCAGCTAAAGAATGCGTCTCTAATGAAAAATTGCACGCCTGCGAATGCGTCGTTTTTTTAAATCTCGTATCAGATTTGTTTCGTTTCTGCGACTTCTGCGCAGTTTGGATCGGTGCCCCGCTTTGCTCTCCTTCCTCTCTAGTTGGTGACAGGAAGTTCAGCTTACAGGCAAATAGTTTGCCAGCACTGCATCTTGCTGTGCTCACCACACCACGCTGGGTCCTCTGGATGAAGTCAAGATTAATAGCATAGAATGAATTACAGTATAAACCAGCAGCAGACTCCACTGTACCCTATACTCTCTCAGACAATTAATTAGTGATAGTTTAATTATCACTTTGGGGTGGACTCTGCCTTATTTTTTAAGATTCTCAAACTATAGCGTCCTTCGGCTCTCGTTGTCCGTGAAAACCCTCCAACAGTCATTGTTCCTAGCATCCGTGAATACCCTCCAACAGTTATTCATAGCATCCGTGAATACCCTTCAATAGTCACTGTTCCTAGCATCCGTGAATACCCTCCAACAGTTATTCATAGCATCCGTGAATACCCTCCAACAGTTATTCCTAGCATCCGTGAATACCCTCCAACAGTTATTCCTAGCATCCGTGAATACCCTCCAACAGTCACTGTTCCTAGCATCCATGAATACCCTCCAACAGTCACTGTTCCTAGCATCCGTGAATACCCTCCAACAGTTATTCCTAGCATCCGTGAATACCCTCCAACAGTTATTCCTAGCATCCGTGAATAGCCTCCAACAGTCATTGTTCCTAGCATCCGTGAATACCCTCCAATAGTCACTGTTCCTAGCATCCGTGAATACCCTCCAACAGTCATTGTTCCTAGCATCCGTGAATACCCTCCAACAGTCATTGTTCCTAGCATCCGTGAATACCCTCCAATAGTCACTGTTCCTAGCATCCGTGAATACCCTCCAATAGTCACTGTTCCTAGCATCCGTGAATACCCTCCAATAGTCACTCTTCCTAGCATCCGTGAATACCCTCCAATAGTCACTGTTCCTAGCATCCGTGAATACCCTCCAATAGTCACTCTTACTAGCATCCGTGAATACCCTCCAATAGTCACTCTTCCTAGCATCCGTGAATACCCTCCAATAGTCACTCTTCCTAGCATCCGTGAATACCCTCCAATAGTCACTGTTCCTAGCATCCGTGAATACCCTCCAATAGTCACTCTTACTAGCATCCGTGAATACCCTCCAACAGTCACTGTTCCTAAGCATTCATTAATTACCCCCAACAGTCACTGTTCCTAAGCATTCATTAATTACCTCCAACAGTCACTGTTCCTAAGCATTCATTAATTACCCCCAACAGTCACTGTTCCTAAGCATTTATTAATTACCTCCAACAGTCACTGTTCCTAAGCATTTATTAATTACCTCCAACAGTCACTGTTCCTAAGCATTCATTAATTACCTCCAACAGTCACTGTTCCTAAGCATTCATTAATTACCTCCAACAGTCACTGTTCCTAAGCATTCATTAATTACCTCCAACAGTCACTGTTCCTAAGCATCCATGAATGCATCAGTATTCATGAAGAACGCTTTGTAATATTATTAAATTCTTTTTCAATCCTCTTTAGCTTCAGTTTTGAGTTATATATATTCTCAAGCTTGAAAAGCTGCTTTATCTGACTAAACTCTGAAAATTCTGCATTACCAGGCGGAGATGCAATGAATGCACAAGCAGCGTTTTTGGAGCGTTTTGAGCAACTACACCCGGCCTCCCAATTCTATTAGTTAGAAGGATCGGAACTCGCGATAAGATAACAGGGCCGAGCTCACGGGCTAGCCAGAGAGAGACAGAAGGGGAAGGCGGTGAGCAAACACAATCCCGAATGTTGGATTTGCCATTCGAGCTGTTTAGACTGCCAGAAGATTTGGTCACATCCGATTGCCCCCTGTGCGGTGGGGCGCGTGCACTCGATGATTTATGACATTAGGCTAATATGATTAATTTAACAGAACCAATTGAAGTTGAGGTTTGAAACAGTTTTATTGCGATTTTTTGTTTCGAGTTTTTGAAAAGAGTCACTAAATGCATAGCGAAATTAAGGATTGCCCCGGAGATACGAATAAGAGCATTTTGATGGGCGGTGGCAGTCTTTGAAGATAAGACTGCCTGACTGTGTGGCAAGCCGTGCTCAATCTAGGAAAGGGAGCCACAATTCTGCTACAAAACTGTTGCAAATTTTCTTATTTCCAACTGGCGCAGATACGAGCTAACCGTTAAAGTCAAATTTTATAAAACTTCAAAATTTCATGATTATTCACTGGTTTGTCCAGTACAGGGGCCGGCAACTTTTTTTACCTTAAAGGCCAGATAGAGAACCTAGCGCATGGCTGTGAGAAGGGGAGAGAGGAGAGGGAATAGAGAAGAAAGAAGAGAGATAGGAAAAAGGAGAGGAGGGGAAGAAACGAAATAGGAGAGGAGAGACGAGAGAAAGGAGAGAGGAGAGGAGAGAAAGGAGAGAGGAGAGGAGAGAAAGGAGAGAGGAGAGAGAAGAGAAAGGAGAGGAGAGAGGACATAGGAGAGAGGAGAGAAAGGAGAGGAAAGAGAAGAGAAAGGAGAGGAGAGAGAAGAGAAAGGAGAGGAGAGAGAAGAGAAAGGAGAGGAGAGAGAAGAGAAAGGAGAGGAGAGAGGAGAGAGGAGAGAGGAGAGAAATGAGAGGAGAAGAGTGGAAAGGAGAGAAGAGGAGAGGAGAGAAGAGAGAAAGGAGAGGAGAGAGGAAAGAAAGGAGAAGAGAGAGGAGAGATGAGAGAAAGGAGAAGAGAGAGGAGAGATGAGAGAAAGGAGAAGAGAGAGGAGAAAGGAGAGGAGAGAGGAGAGGAGAGAGGAGAGAGGAGAGGAGAGAGGAGAGAGGAGAGGAGAGAGGAGAGAGGAGAGGAGAGAGGAGAGAGGAGAGGAGAGAGGAGAGGAGAGAGGAGAGAGGAGAGAGGAGAGAGGAGAGGAGAGAGGAGAGAGGAGAGGAGAGAGGAGAGAGGAGAGGAGAGAAATGAGAGGAGAAGAGTGGAAAGGAGAGAAGAGGAGAGGAGAGAAGAGAGAAAGGAGAGGAGAGAGGAAAGAAAGGAGAAGAGAGAGGAGAGATGAGAGAAAGGAGAAGAGAGAGGAGAAAGGAGAGGAGAGAGGAGAGGAGAGAGGAGAGGAGAGAGGAGAGAGGAGAGGAGAGAGGAGAGAGGAGAGAGGAGAGGAGAGAGGAGAGGAGAGAGGAGAGGAGAGAGGAGAGAGGAGAGAGGAGAGAGGAGAGGAGAGAGGAGAGAGGAGAGGAGAGAGGAGAGAGGAGAGGAGAGAGGAGAGAGGAGAGGAGAGAGGAGAGGAGAGAGGAGAGAAAGGAGAAGAGAGAGGAGAGAGGAGAGAAAGGAGAGAGGAGAAAGGAGAGGAGAGAAGAGGAGAGAAAGGAGAAGAGAGGAGATCAGACAGAACGGAGCTGAGACGAGACACAATCTTGAGCGGGCCGGATCGCTATTGTGAAATTCCAAAGGCCCGAGAGCCAGATAGAGAGGTTACGCTAAGGTAAAGAAAAGTTGCTTAATATTCAATAAGGGCCGTATTGAACATTCCCAAACACAGATTCAATAAATATTGACAGAAAATCGCAGATTTAATTGTTATTTAAAAATGTGCGCTTCGATTAGGTACCGATAGTGCAAGAGCTCGTAACTCCGAATGAACCATGTAGGTAATTTTCCTCTGCATTTTTCTGCCCTTCGCTTTCGTTATTAAAGCATAATAGATTTACTAATCCACAATCTACTGATATTTTTCGCTCTGTTTTACTTTCCATTTGACCTGCTGGCTAGGACCTATCAATCAGTCGTTTATCGTTTCCTCCGCACTGCAGCCCGGCAAGCAAAGAGGATCCCAGAAGCAACAGCGACCGAACCACGATGTTGCGAAACGACGAGTCTCACGCCGGCAAGTCGGTCAGCGTCTATTCCTAGAGAGTGCGAAGTACCGACTGAATGCGAGCTTGGCTTTCCTATTAGCTGTTGTTGCTGCTGCTACATTGCTGCTCCTGCTACATCTGCGCGCTTTTTTACAGTCTCAATGCTAGTTTCTGCACGCCTATTAGCCTTCACTTCGCACCTCGCCACCCCTCCTGCACCCTGTGAGGCGCTTGAAGCACTGCAGACGCAGTGCCAATAGATGTACATTAATGTTTAATCTTATAATCATGCTATTAAACTGTTGGAGGCTATTTAGGGTGCCAGAAATGAATTTATGCAACGCAGCTCATAGGCTGCTTTTTCCCTCGCCAACAGTTGCAGTCTGTTGCGGTCTGGCTGCGTCAAGTGGCTCAGTGGAGCCTTGTGGGCAATGGAACTAGAACATGTTCAATTGTGCAGCAAACATTTGTTCATTCGGGCAATGAATTTGTGTGCTTACTGCCATGTATCTATTAACCAGGAGGAGAAATCATAATTCATAACCTGTTTTTTGTTCTATTTATTTCCAACTTTAGATCGCTGTTATTATATCTTATTAATTTTGCAACTTGGTGAGCAAATCTGTGTGTACATGAAAATTTGTGTATTGTCCGTTGTACCATTGTCACTGCATGTACATCGTTTTCATGTGAATTAGTTTTCATGTGGGGTTGCAGCCTAGTGGTTAGAGCGTCGGACTCACGACTTGAAGGTCGGGGGTTCGATTCCTGATCCCACTGGAACAATTTGTGTCCTTGAGCAAGACACTTAACTCTGCATTGCTTCAGTTCTCCCAGCTGTAAAATGGGTGCCAGCATCAGCTGGGGTAATTGAGGGTTTGTGTGGTGACCCCCCAGTCCTTGGACTGAACAGCCGTACGCAGCCTTCAGATGCGCCGCGCAATAGCTGCGGCTGAGCTGTCGGTTGCACATCTGCTTATTAAGGCAGCTGTAATCAATTATTATTAATATTATTATGTGAATTAGCTATTTTAATTGAATAATTAGCAAAAACTCAATTCGGTATTTCGAAAGCTAACTAGAGCTGGGGCAACCCGTGACCTCAGTGCTCAACATTTTATAATTTTTTTTTATAGCCCTTCAAACTATGCAAGTCTGACGCCACCCAGGCGCCGGATAGAAATATTTCGTTTGATGGCCCCGTCATTGGGGTTGCCTATTGATAAGTGTCACCAGACTGTCACCCCCACCCCCGCTGACCTGGGGTTACAAAGTTGATCATTTACCTATATATAAATCAGTGGCCCTGAGACCCCGAGATTTGATATCAGCAATTATTTACAAGCGAAATAAACATTTTTTTAATTTATTCGGACTCCGTTTTGAATGTCACAACTGGCAGGCAGGCCCTTTCACTATTAACAAGACGATTGAAACTTTCTTTCTGCCTCAACTCAAATTTGCAGCTTCTGTAGACGGTAGACAATCACATTGTTGTTGGTTTGCTTACCCATTTGTTATACCCTATGATCGCTCACAATATTACATACCCCATAAGTTTGCAGCTTTTGCTATCTACATTTGCGATGTCAATATTTTAGAAATTTAATTATAGCTAAAATAAAAACGATTCTGTTTTTTTCAAAATAACTTTTGATCTTTTTTTTAATTTTAGCTTTAGGCTTGAATTGGAGTTTTCCTATTCAAGCGGCTTTTAATTAGGTACTAGCTGAAGAAACTTTAATAAGAACCGGATTAAAGCCAGTGAGGACAACAAAGACGCGGCCAAGATAACACTGCATGCTTGTTGGACTTGGAGTTTCAGTCCCTGCAGAGACAGGGGGCAGCAGTTGACCCCAGCAAAACAAAAAAGCAGTCATTGTGATAGCAGATACGAACCTAATTTCTCGCTAGCATATTGTACTCGAATGCTGTTTGCACAGCATTATCTATATAGCCTGGACTGCACGCGGGCTAGTGGAAGTGTGTGTTTAGCAGATAAATTCAAGCCCCCTTTTTTGTCCTTATCAACCATGAATGCTTTTGGAAGTAAAATCTGCTTCAGATACTCAGAAATTGGCAGGAACTTGAATCGTGGAATCTTCTTCTGGTTCTTCTTTAGCCAAAGTTCACTTATCTGACACTAAATTTTCCGTATCTGACACCAAATTTTCCGTATCTGACACCAAATTTTCCGTATCTGACACCAAATTTTCCGTATCTGACACCAAATTTTCCGTATCTGACACCAAATTTTCCGTATCTGACACCAAATTTTCCGTATCTGACACGAAATTTTCCGTATCTGACACTAAATTTTCCGTATCTGACACTAAATTTTCCGTATCTGACACCAAATTTTCCGTATCTGACACCAAATTTTCCGTATCTGACACGAAATTTGACGCATCTGACACCAAATTATCCGTATCTGACACTAAATTATCCGTATCTGACACTAAATTTTCCGTATCTGACACTAAATTTTCCGTATCTGACACTAAATTTTCCGTATCTGACACCAAATTTTCCGTATCTGACACGAAATTTTCCGTATCTGACACTAAATTATCCGTATCTGACACTAAATTATCCGTATCTGACACTAAATTATCCGTATCTGACACGAAATTTTCCGTATCTGACACTAAATTTTCCGTATCTGACACTAAATTTTCCGTATCTGACACGAAATTATCCGTATCTGACACGAAATTTTCCGTATCTGACACTAAATTTTCCGTATCTGACACTAAATTATCCGTATCTGACACTAAATTTGACACATTTGACACTAAATTATCCGTATCTGACACTAAATTTGACACATTTGACACTAAATTAACCGTATCTGACACTAAATTTTCCGTATCTGACACCAAATTTGACACATTTGACACCAAATTTTCCGTATCTGACACCAAATTTGACGCACCTGAAAGCAAATTAGACGCATCTGACACCAAATTTGACGCATCTGAAAGCAAATTTGACGCATTTGACACCTATTTTGCTTATAATGTGACATATCTGACACCCAATACAAAAGTCCCTGACGCCTCTGACACCATAGGCTGACGTCATATTGAGTCAACCAAGCATTTCTGACAAATGTTTTAGCCAATTTGAACGGATGAAACGTCGCTTAAGGAGTTACTTAAGGTGCTCGCAGCGTAAGAAGGTTTTTAAAGCGTACTTGCTAATTTTTTTAAACAATAAAAAAATTTGTTTGTTCATAGTTACAGATTTCGCAGAAGCTACTTAAAGTAGGTTGTAGAGATAAAAAAAACAAGCGCGCGCTAGCCAGACAAACAAACTTAGAGATGCGTTCCTCCGCGGGTGTCTGGAGTAATAACTAAGTAAATCCGACAAATCCAATAAAAATTAAAATTGAGTACACGGATGGCAATAGAGCATGACAAACTACTCGGCTTCGTAACTCAAACCTGTCTTCACTGCGGGAACACTGCCTTCTTACAGATTGCCGAGTTCGCTTTGGGTCACAGTTCCTTCCATGTTAGAGGTATTAAAAACATGAATTTCTAAGTGAATGGGGAGTTCAAAAATAGATTTACCTGTGATTAAACTTTATGTGAATCATACCAGGACTACTTTTCCTCGAATAAATATTTTAATACCGGATTTCCTACCGCATATTACGGAGCAAATGAAGATGAGAGTCAAGTAAAAATGGATGAATATCAACAGTCAGCGACTCCACTGTCCAGCACGAGTCTCTCCGGCACCAGCTCGATGGGCTCGTAGATGTCGTCTTCTTCGACGCAGTCATCGGGCTGCGGCGGCGGCAGTGGGTTGGACTCGTAGTGGCGCACCAGGTCTTTGAGGTCGGGGAATGAGTTGCTGGCGCCGGCAATGCGCAGCAGCTTCTCCTCGGAAACGGACTCGACTCGGTAGGTGAACACGGCCTCGCCTGCCAGCACGTGCAGCTGGTAGGCGTCAGAATCGCTATTGGAAGTCTGTGTCACCGTCGCCGTCGGGCACAGTAGAAAGTTGCGTCGGCGCCCCGGCTTCAGCTCGGGGAGCTGGCGCAGCCGGACTCGAGCGGTTTTCGCGTCGACTGGGGTCGGCTCGGACCAGCTCTGAGTCTCCTGGGAGGGATGCGGGGTTGATTGTATCCTGTAGCTCACAATCAACCAACCAACCAACCAACCAACCAACCAACCAACCAACCAACCAACCAACCAACCAACCAACCAACCAACCAACCAACCAACCAACCAACCAACCAACCAACCAACCAACCAACCAACCAACCAACCAACCAACCAACCAACCAACCAACCAACCAACCAACCAACCAACCAACCAACCAACCAACCAACCAACCAACGAGGCATTTGAGGTCGTAAAAAACATAATTGAAAAACATGGGAAATAAACCTACTTGTGCAACTGGCGGCTTCTGATTCTTCTGAATAGAAGTTGCATATTGCTTGCTTCGGCGCGGTGGCGCCACGGGCCGGCAGCTGATGTGCACCTGCTGCGTATTGCTCGGACAGCAGGCTGCAGTGACGCAACGCTTGTGCAGCCACACCCTGCACCGTTCGCACCTGTGAGCCCAGCAGCCGAGCAGCTTGTCGCAGTGCTTGCAACAGTCCGGTGGCGGCCGGAAGTCCGGAGACGTAGCGGTCCGGCTAAACCAGTGGCCGTGCTGGTTGAAGCCGGCCGGGCTCCACACGCCGTGGGCGCGGCTGAACGCCTTCTGCCACACTTCTCTATCCGCCACCGAGTCGCAGCCCAGCGTGAGGGCTTCCTCGGAGGAGCCGCCGACTATTATCCGAAATGAGGCGCCTCGCTTCGACAGGGCAAAGGCCTTTCCGCCGCCGCCGCCACCGCCGCCGCCGCTGACCTCCTCGAATTTGGCATCCGGCCCGATCGGCAGGGCGTGAAGCACCTCGCCGGACTGCGACAGGACCAGGGCTCCATCCCACAGGCTGGCATGCAGGCGCTTGCCGTCCGGGCCCAGCAGCGAGCCCGAATGGCGCAGGCGGCCCAGCTTGGTGGGACCTTTGGTAGCCCAAAACAGCAACCGCGGAGGCCAGTTGAGCTTGTCGAACTCCGCGCAGCTCGGCTCCAGGTGCCTTGAGTTGGGGAAAAATAGTGAAAAATAGGGACTTACTGCTAACTAAATGCGAATGTACGCATATTTTTTAGTCAAAGTGAATTCTTACTTTTTCGCATTGCCAAGGCAGTGATTGACTCGCTCTTCCACCCGCTTCAGCAGCTCCAAAGACGCCTGGAGTCGCTGCCTTGCTTCATTGGTTTCCTTCACTGGTTCCATGGCCTTCTCAACCGCGGCCATCAGCCTGCGCAGGTGATTCTTCGGCATCTGCTGCAAATCCATGGCGCACTTTGCCGCCGACTCAACCGCTTGCGGCAGCTTTCTCACGGCGAGAGTCACCTGATCCAAGCAGCTCTTGTTTAGCTCTTTCAGTTTCCTGTTGCCGACGAGAATCATATTCCACCAGAGCCCGGAGTACAGCTTCACCAGCTGCGCTTCCCGCTTCACAAGCGCCTCGTCCAGCTGTTCCTCGTTGCTGCGAAGGCTGGCGCGAAGGCTCGCTAAAATTTCAAGCGAGTCGGGCGAACGGCCAAACAGGGCGTCAACGGCGTCGGCTGGCCACACGCTGAGCGGCGACTCGCGCAGCTGTCGCGCCAGGGTGCAGCTCGCGCGGAAGAAGACGATGAGCTCGTCGAGCACGTCGAGTACCGGAGCGTCCCAGCGCACTGAGGAGTAGTCGTCAAGTGTCGAGTAGTTCTCTTCGTCAACGCTTAAGGCGACGTCGTCAATAGAAGCGGGAAGAAAGGCATCGTTGGCGAAACCGGCAGCAGCCACCGAGTCCGACTGGCTGAGCGCCTGCAGCAGCGCAGCACCCGCTCGGGGTTGCCAGCACCGCCCGGCTGAGGCAGCAGGTCGCTCGGCTGGAACAGGTACTCATCCGGCAGGTGGAACTCCGTCCGGCAGCTCTCCAGGAACTGGGACACGCGTCGCTGGACAGCCTCTTCGCCGTCGTCGTCGTTGTCGTTCCCGTCTCGATCTTCGCCGCTGTCAGCGTCTGTCTCGACTTCGTAGCCGTCCGAGAGCAGACTGCTGATGCGCCGCGATCGCAGCAGTCTCCGTTGAAGCCGGCGCAGAAGGCGTCCATCAGCCAGGGTGGCGGTCAGGTCCTCCGGCTTCAGGCTGTCCAGCAGCAGCAGGCGACTTCGCAGCGGGTCAACGGCCTCGGCGGTGAGGCTGGCGGTGGATGGCCTGAGGGCGGTGCCAAGCCAGCGAGCGCAGATGAAGACACTTGATTTGTTGGACATTGTAGCTGCTTATTCCGATTTCGAATAGTCCCAACGGCTTGGTGCCTCGTTAGTACCGTTTTTTTACCCCGGCAGAAGTTTGTTTCTAATATTTGAGCTTCTCTTTCTGCCTTTCCTTTTCCGCTGAGTTCTAAAATACCCCAGCCAAGCTGGCTGAGCGAATCTGCTCCTTCCTTTCTCTTCTTGCCCCTCCCCTATCTGCCTCAATGCCGCACTTTCTGCCCCCTGTTCACAATGGCGGTAGGCGCAGGAAAATATTTTTTTGCAAACTTCGCATTAAAGAGGACTGACTCAGGGCTATGAATAGTAATCGCAAACCAAAGTAAAATAAGTTAGTCCACTCGAGGCTGCTTGTCCACGCGTGTCTCTCTCTATTTTGGGTGTCTTTCTAACCCTAAAATATACTCAAGCAAGCTGATGTTAGCGGCTTTAGTATCCAGGAGCTTAGTATAGTAAACAGGATGCGAGCTGTCTAATATACAGTAGCTCGCCGCAT
Organism: Macrostomum lignano; assembly: GCA_002269645.1. Lineage (NCBI taxonomy): Eukaryota > Metazoa > Platyhelminthes > Macrostomidae > Macrostomum > Macrostomum lignano. Next base: position 56,800 of record NIVC01002193.1, on the reverse strand, counting down.
TGTGATAGCTAGATGCTTGTTTATTACAGTGCGCTAGCTTGATATCCAATGCGCCCAGGGAGTCGTATGAGATGTTTTAGCTGTGACAGCTATTAATTCAAAGCTTTTTGTTTCTAAACCGAGATTCTAGCGTAGCAACGGAGTGTTGTAGCCTAGTGGTTGGAGCGTCGGACTCACGACTTGAAGGTCGGGGGTTCGATTCCCGATCCCACTCGGAACAATTTGTGTCCTTGAGCAAGACACTTGGCTCTGCACTGCTTCAGTTCACCAAGCTGTAAAATGGGTGCCAGCATTAGCTGGGGTAGTTGAGGCTGTGTGTGGCGACCCCCCAGTCCTTGGACTGAACAGCCGTACGCAGCCTTCAGATGCGCCGCGCAATAGCTGCGGCAGAGCTGTCGGTTGCACATCTGCCCATTAGGGCAGGTGTAATTGATCATTTTTATTATTAATATTAAATTATTATTATCTCTAAAATATTGCAGTGTATAACAATTTCTTCAGCTAACAGACTGACAGAATGAACTTTATAATGAATTTTTAAGCTGAAGCGCACAATTTAATACATATTTTATGTCACTGATAATCGGTTACGGTACAAGCTTTTTGTGTACTTTTGTCGAGTGCAAAAGCTTGAAAAATGGGGGGGGGAGGCGTGGTGCTCAAGTGCAACGGCGGAATGCGGCAGGTTCAAAGGGAATATTAAGAAGCGGTTACAGGTAGCCACGGCAGCTCGTACACGCAGTGACAAAAACAGTTATATAATAGTTCGACAAGATACAAAAGTACATAGAATTGTAATGAAGCAATCCCTATATAAATCGATCACGATTGACGGGAGTAATACGGAAATGTGTTTGAAATACGCTTTGCCAACAACGTTGCCTTAAGCTTTGCATAACTGGGAAACCCAAATTTTGATAACTAAAATACAAAATCAAGAAGCAATTACAACATCTTACACAATTACATGCAAATTTTTGAGGAATTTGAGGTCAGTGCATCTATTTGGAGGGCTGCTCCTTCGAATCACTGAGACGACTGCGAGCTGCTGCTGTGCCGGTGGTGCTTCGGCTTCAGCGGCAGCCAGGCGCCAACAGACTCTGAGGCGCCGGCGCCGCCCTGCCTGGCGCTCAGCATCAGGCGCCGCCAGAGCGCACTCTCCTCTGAGCCGCTGCAGAGCCGGCCGAGAGACACCTGGCCGATCAAGGACTCCTTGAAGCGCGGCTGGCTGAACACGCCGACGCTGATGGTCAGCTGCTCGAGCTCGCTCTCCCCGATGTCAAGCCGGAATGTATCGCGAAATTCGCCCGTGAGGGAGTTCCTCTTGCCCGTCTTCTTGGTCTTCACCACCTTTTTGCCGTCGTGGAAGGTCACCTTGATGAGGGGCTCTGCAAAATGGACGAGTCGGTGCAGGCAATGCGCCATTTCAAATGCTGCCGGTTTTGGTAAATTAAATTACATTTTCTTCCTTGTTAAATAGTAGTGTGACCTCAGGCAATGAACAGCTACTAGAAGTAGAGCGTTGTGAAAATGGCCCTAACAATCGGAGTTGGAGACAGACTAGAAAGTACGAATCGGGTGATACAGGGTGTACTTTTATTCTTTAGTATTCAGGTATTCTTGCACATAAAAAGGTCCAACAAGTTAGCAAGATGTGCAGCCACTTTTACACCCGAAATTACAATTTTAATACTTGTAGAGGGACTCGAAACTACTATGAGTAGCATAAATTGTCATCTAGACACTCGGCTGCTAGGAAATCACTTGTTGTGCATCTGATATTGCATATTGATGCCCTATTAATCGAGGCCATCGCCTACGTGTATCGAGGCACTGTTTTATTGAATATTATCATCCGTGCTCAATCTCTTCCATTGCAGCTGCAGTTACCGGACTAATGGCTCACACGCCATTCTCCATAAAGTCGAAGTGAGCACGTTATAGGGAGGGGGGCTGCCGCCGGCCGAGGGTTAAGTGCACTTCTCATTGACTGGGGGTGCGTGTGCTGGGACCAGCTCTGCTGCTGACGTTGGCTGGGGGGGGGGCAGAGGGATATTTTTCATTTCAGTCTCCGCTCCCGCCCATCGCGCCCCAGCTCATCTTTTTCTGCCCGGCCGTCTGTCGCAGGAGTCCCCAGGTGAGCAGCAGCTTCTGCAACTCGGCAGAGACCGCCCGCCCGCCAGCAGTGCTCCAGGCGGGAGCAACTGGATTTAGTACACAGAAGGGGAAAGTACACAGTACACAGAAGGGGAAACAGCAACAAAAAAATAAACGACGGAGACAGAGTGCAGATGGAGCAGATTCTGATTTTAATGCAAAAAATTGATGGAAGTGGAAAAAGTGGGAACAATGACTGGGGAGAGAGTGCTTGATGAGCAGAGCGCGTCTGGCCGCGTGCCTTTTCATGAAAAGGGAAAATGGAAAAGCATTAGCTCGCAATACCCAAATTCATGGGCAACTGTGTACTAAAATCTGAACTAAGGACCACTAGAAGTTATTGTTGGTATACAATGTACATACATACAAAACAACATTAGCTTCTAGTGGGCCTTGATCTAAACATCTCGCCCTAACACTAAGGGGAGCCGTAACCCAGCGGTCTAGCGCAGGCTCTGGTGTGCCAGCGGCCCAGGCTCGATTCCTAGTGCAGTCACATTAATTTGGGGCTAAACTGGAATCTCGGCTTGGCTCTGCTCGTGCAATTAACGCCATTGAGGGCCAACCCCCAAGGCACAGTGAAGTGTACATGCCTAACAATAAATCAAGTTAGGGCCGCTGTACACTCCTGTGTGTGTGTGTGTGTGTGTGTGTGTGTGTGTGCCTGTGCGTATGACTGCGTACGTATCCGCGCGCTTGTGTGCCTGCTCAGGGGAGTCGGCGGAATGGGCAGCAATGCCTCTCGCCGGTTGTGTGACAATGGCGCTTGAAGTAGGCCAAGGTGCACACAGCCCCTTGACTCTAATAAAAAATCCTCAAGTTAAAGGTTAGAGATCCTAACCCTAATTACACCCGTAGAAATCTAGATAGCTCGTATCTCTGTCAGTCAAGGCTATGTTACGGCTGGGTGGCGCAGCAGGGCCGGAGTTTAAGGTAGATATGCTATGAGAAATAAACTGATCAATGATAATGAAATTCTTCGCAGAATAAAATTTTAGAATGGAATAAAAATCTCAGAATCCACTGAATCTGTGTCCTCAGATATTTCTCGAATTTCCTCGACTGTGCTTCGAGCAACCAAAAATGTAATTAGAATCGCGGAGAGCGCTTTCCTCTCCAGATGCTATGTCTAGCATTCCATGAGCCTGATCGGTGCAAGCCGCAACCGGAAACTTGATAAAAAGTCAACCAGAATTCTTTATAAAGCCAGTTGAAACCGAAACGGCCGCTTCTGAGTCGGATGCAGTAAAAAGTACAAAACGCACTCGCTGATGCCTTCAAAAAATTAAAGTACAACTTGACTATTGTTTACTAGACTTCTGAACTCAATAATCTAACGTAATCTTAATTATTACAGCAACAGAACTCTGAGCCAGTAACTTTGATTTCTTACCCAGCCGTTTCGTCATGTCTTCGTGAAGCAGGTTGCGCACCTTCAGCACGTCCATATTGAGCCGCTTGGCGTTGGGCAGGTAGTGCAGAGACATCAGGATGTCACCGATCTCGTCTCTTTCCTGCGCGGGTTGACAAGGTGGGGGCTATTCTATTCTATTCTATTCTATTCTATTCTATTCTATTCTATTCTATTCTATTCTATTCTATTCTATTCTATTCTATTCTATTCTATTCTATTCTATTCTATTCTATTCTATTCTATTCTATTCTATTCTATTCTATTCTATTCTATTCTATTCTATTCTATTCTATTCTATTCTATTCTATTCTATTCTATTCTATTCTATTCTATTCTATTCTATTCTATTCTATTCTATTCTATTCTATTCTATTCTATTCTATTCTATTCTATTCTATTCTATTCTATTCTATTCTATTCTATTCTATTCTATTCTATTCTATTCTATTCTATTCTATTCTATTCTATTCTATTCTATTCTATTATATTCTATTCTATTCTATTCTATTCTATTCTATTCTATTCTATTCTATTCTATTCTATTCTATTCTATTCTATTCTATTCTATTCTATTCTATTCTATTTCAGATCCCAGCTCTCCATGCTCACCTGGCTGCACGGATAAACCGGCTTGTTGATGGTCTCACCGCCCTGGACATTGATGGAGTTCAGCGGGATTCTGGCCTTGCCAATGAGCCGACTGGCGCCTCGCTTGCTGTGGCTTCGCACTTCAACCTCCAGGGTGACGGCCTGGCACTGGCGGAACTCCAAACTGAAGGTGAACTTCTCGTTCCAAATCGGACAGTTGGTCAGCTTCTGCACTCGGCTCACCTGCAAGTGGGGCGAACCAACGATATAAGCAACTCATATTATAAGGGTATATATGAAGGGCACTGTTCGTTGCTGACACAGGTCGCAACCCTTTCATAATGATGGCGAGTCATCTAATATCAGCCCTCTTTTCTCCGGCTCGTCCGGCTCGCTTATAAATAATGTACAACCATTAATTACCGAAATAGTCTCGCTTCCTGTCTCCCGGGGTCAGATTTTCCTAGAAATGCGCTCGCTCTCAATCATTTGTTCCCCGCCGATCCCCCCTTTTAGCCGCTGACCTGCTGCTGTTCCTTCTGCGGCAGCAGCTGCAGTCTGGCAAACGGGCTCGGCACCCGCGCGCCCTGGTCGCCTGAAGTCGCCGCCGCGGCTGGAGAGTCCGGCGTTGAGGCCGGCGACGGCAGGCAGAGGTCCTTGGCATGCCGCAGGTCGACCAGGAGGCAGCCACGGTCGAAATTGTAGCCGATGCGGATGTTCACCAGGCCGCACGCCTTCTCCGCCGTGGCTGCGGTGCCTGCCTCGCCGATGGAGCCGCCGTCAGCGCCAGCCACCTCGGCTTCTGCCCCTTGGTACAGGTCGAACTTGAAATGTTCCACTGACACCTCCGCCTCCGAGCTGCGCGGGCTGCGGCAGCCCCCGCCGCTGCTGCCTCCGGCGCTTCCCGGTTCGCGCCCGGACGAGCGCCAGAACTGCACAGCCGACTTTGTCTCCATCAATGGCGGCGGGACCTGCGGCTGTCGCTTCTGAAGTTGCTGCAAATTCGGCGCCTGCGGTTGCTGCTGCTGCTGCTGCTCGGCGAACACGGAGTCCTTCGAGTTGTGGTGACTGCTGCGACCTTCACGTACGCTAGATCGGCCAATGGTTCGCAGCGGCGTCGAAGTCTGCGGCGTTGCGGATGCCGCAGTCGCTGCCGCAGCCGCTGCCGCAGCTGCCGCCGCCGCGGGACGCCGGCCGATGCCCTCCCGCATGCTGCTGGCCCGCTGCAGGAGCTGCGGCGAGCCGCCGCCGCCGCCGCTGAGCTCGGTGACGGCGGTCTTGACACTCAGCCGCTGCCAGCCCTCGTCCCTGCCGGCGCCGGTTCTGCCTCGGAACGACATTGTATAACGGAGCGGCTGCTGCCTCGGCTGCTGCTCTGTGGCGCCGCCGCAGTCAGAAGCCAGTAGAGCGTCCTTCAGGCCGCGCAGACTCAGGTCCCCAGCTGAGCCGGAGGGAGACACAATGTCCAACAGTTTGCTGCCCAGCATTGCCGGCTGCCCCGCCTTGATCCTGGGATTTTTATCCCCCTTGAGCTCCTGCTAATCCGTCTGTGTATCCTCTGTGCTTCCTCTCGTTCTCTCTTTTCCCTCTCGCACTCTCCAGCCTCCGTTGTCGAGTCAGCGATGGAGACACAATCTGACAGCCTGCGGGAGAATTTTGTGGGGCCAGCCAATAAGAAACGGAGGCTGCGAGACTGAGCATAGGGTCTGAGTAGGGACCCCTGGATGCAGATTTGAGACTGCTCTGACATCAGAGATCATCAGACAAAGAGCGACATCACAGGCCAGGCCGGGCTGATACCGTCTGCATGTTTCTTTCAAATATTGACTCATAAATCTTTAGCCACTGTTCCTCATAGCCTCATAGACTTGAATGAAAAAGAGGCTTTACTTTAGGAAAATACGTTTTCTGAAAATTCGAGTTCACTCTGTGCCGGAATGCTCCGGGAAGCAGGTGCAGGGGGGCAGTGATCCGCCGGGTCACGAACCTGAGCAGCCGTCCTTCGCCCGCTAACCCCTCGCCGCGGCACAGGTATTAGCATCTCCCCATCCCAAGCAGAGCTGAGCTCTGCAACGCTCATATTTCCTGTGGCTGCGCCGTCCCCAGCCGCTTCAGCGGGGTGGGATTCTATCTCTCCATCTATCCTTGCTCCCGCGGCTCACGTGACATTTTCAAATTTTTCCCCGCGGCCCCAGCAGCGGCGGGCGGCTTCATCTTCGGCGGAAAAATAGGAGACAGACAGAGAGAGGGGGCAGGGGAAGAAGAAAGCGAGAGCGGATGAGTTGGCCAAAAAAGTTGGACAGATCACAGCGCAGGCACGAAGCCGACCGGGTGTCGGAAATCTGGAACTCAACAACCTCAGCTGCTGGGGCGGTGGGGGTGCTTGCTCGATGCACTGCCTTCTGAAGTCGCTATTACTCCTGTCAAGCTGAGCTGGATATCAAGGCCAGCAGGGGTGAAACTGTAAATAGCGTAGGTTAGATATTGCTATGGATTGCTAATCTAGCCTGCATCAATGAGGGAATAGGATGGATTGCTAATCTAGCCTACATCAATGAGGGAATAGGATGGATTGCTAATCTAGCCTACATCAATGAGGGAATAGAATGGATTGCTAATCTAGACTATACCGTTATTGAGGGAATATAATGGATTGCTAATCCAGACTATACCGTTAATGAAGGAATATAATGAATTGCTAATCTAGACTATACCATTAATGAGGGAATATAATGAATTGCTAATCCAGACTATACCATTAATGAGTGAATATAATGGATTGCTAATCTAGCCTACATCAATGAAGGAATAGAATGGATTGCTAATCCAGACTATACCATTAATGAGTGAATATAATGGATTGCTAATCTAGACTATACCGTTATTGAGGGAATATAATGGATTGCTAATCCAGACTATACCGTTAATGAGGGAATATAATGGATTGCTAATCTAGACTATACCGTTAATGAGGGAATATAATGGATTGCTAATCCAGACTATACCGTTATTGAGGGAATATAATGAATTGCTAATCTAGACTATACCGTTAATGAGGGAATATAATGGATTGCTGATCTAGCCTACATCAATGAAGGAATAGAATGGATTGCTAATCTAGCCTACATCATTAATAAGTGAATAGAATGGATTGCTAATCTAGACTATACCATTAATGAGTGAATATAATGGATTGCTAATCTAGACTATACCATTAATGAGTGAATAGAATGGATTGCTAATCTAGCCTACATCAATGAAGGAATAGAATGGATTGCTAATCTAGCCTACATCAATGAAGGAATAGAATGGATTGCTAATCTAGCCTACATCAATGAAGGAATAGAATGGATTGCTGATCTAGCCTACATCAATGAAGGAATAGAATGGATTGCTGATCTAGCCTACACCAATGAAGGAATAGAATGGATTGCTAATATAGCCTACATCAATGAAGGAATAGAATGGATTGCTGATCTAGCCTACATCAATAAAGGAATAGAATGGATTGCTGATCTAGCCTACATCAATAAAGGAGTAGAATGGATTGCTAATCTAGCCTACATCAATGAAGGAATAGAATGGATTGCTAATCTAGCCTACATCAATGAAGGAATAGAATGGATTGCTGATCTAGCCTACATCAATGAAGGAATAGAATGGATTGCTGATCTAGCCTACACCAATGAAGGAATAGAATGGATTGCTGATCTAGCCTACATCAATGAAGGAATAGAATGGATTGCTGATCTAGCCTACATCAATGAAGGAATAGAATGGATTGCTGATCTAGCCTACATCAATGAAGGAATAGAATGGATTGCTGATCTAGCCTACACCAATGAAGGAATAGAATGGATTGCTGATCTAGCCTACATCAATGAAGGAATAGAATGGATTGCTAATCTAGCCTACATCAATAAAGGGATAGAATGCATTGCTAATCTAGCCTACATCAATGAAGGAATAGAATGGATTGCTGATCTAGCCTACATCAATGAAGGAATAGAATGGATTGCTAATCTAGCCTACATCAATGAAGGAATAGAATGGATTACTAATCTAGCCTACATCAATGAAGGAATAGAATGGATTGCTGATCTAGCCTACATCAATGAAGGAATAGAATGGATTGCTGATCTAGCCTACATCAATGAAGGAATAGAATGGATTGCTGATCTAGCCTAAATCAATGAAGGAATAGAATGGATTGCTAATATAGCCTATATCAATGAAGGAATAGAATGGATTGCTGATCTAGCCTAAATCAATGAAGGAATAGAATGGATTGCTAATCTAGCCTACATCAATGAAGGAATAGAATGGATTGCTGATCTAGCCTACATCAATGAAGGAATAGAATGGATTGCTAATATAGCCTATATCAATGAAGGAATAGAATGGATTGCTGATCTAGCCTAAATCAATGAAGGAATAGAATGGATTGCTAATCTAGCCTACATCAATGAAGGAATAGAATGGATTGCTAATCTAGCTCGTACACAGTTTTCATATAGTTTTGGCGTAATGATGGCTATTTTAAATCTGTCTTCATTGAACTAAAGAAGGATATCATTCGATTATTCGAGCACAAAAGAATGCTCGAAGAAATCGCTTCAAGAAGAGAACGTGTCACGTTTGTTGATTTCGAATACCCGGGGCAGCAGGTGATAAAATTAATTTCCTTTTTTGCATAGCAAAAATCGGTGAAAAAACATTAAGATTTTCATTTCCTTTTGTTGCTTTCAATCAATTTCCAAGCTAGTATTCCCAGCGGATATGGGATATTTCTTCTCATCGAGGGGAAAGCTGGGCTCCTTTTGATTTAATTGTTTATTTACTCAAAGGTCTGCTGAGCTCGTCTCAGACACAGCAGTGAGGATAAAACGATTTAAATAGAAGTGCAAGCGGGAGCCCGCTTTGTAAACAGCAAGAAGGTAAACAGATAGATAGATAGATAGATAGATAGATAGATAGATAGATAGATAGATAGATAGATAGATAGATAGATAGATAGATAGATAGATAGATAGATAGATAGATAGATAGATAGATAGATAGATAGATAGATAGATAGATAGATAGATAGATAGATAGATAGATAGATAAATAGATAGATAGATAGATAGATAGATAGATAGATAGATAGATAGATAGATAGATAGATAGATAGATAGATAGATAGATAGATAGATAGATAGATAGATAGATAGATAGATAGATAGATAGATAGATAGATAGATAGATAGATAGATAGATAGATAGATAGATAGATAGATAGATAGATCCGTAAGTATAAATAAACAGAGGGGTGCCAGCAGAGGTGGAAAGCAAGAGGCAGGAGCAGAAGGCGTGCCAGCATGAAGAGCAGCTGGCTGAAGTGCGTTTAACTTCGAGTGCCCGCCTGATGCAGAACAGCGGAAGCGAGCAGCCATTAGAGAGTGGAGATCGGAGCGACACACAAGCCAGTTTCCGGGTTGCCGTGCACTCAACGTGCCCTGGACGGGCGAAGATGTTTTTTCCTGGGATATTTTTGAGTCTGTATTATTTATTAAGTGGCAAACAGTGCAGCCCAGCAGTTTCAATACTCAGTCCTCACATCAGTCTGTCCGGAGGTGAAGTGCAGCCGCCTTCAGGACTTTGAGTACGCGTTATTTTTATTAGGCCGAATAAATTCAGTACTACAGATTTACAGCGCCTCTATAAGATTCCCCGTAACTCTAGAAGATTCTCCATATCTCTAAAAGACTCCCCGTGTCTCTAGAAGATTCCCTGTATTTCTAGAAGATTCCCGATAGCTCTAGAAGATCCCTCGTATGTCTAGAAGATCCCTCGTATGTCTAGAAGATCCCTCGTATGTCTAGAAGATCCCTCGTATGTCTGAAAGATTCCCCGTTTGTCTAAAAAATTCCCTGTATGTCTAAAAGATTCCCCGTTTGTCTAAAATATTCCCAGTATTTCTAGAAGATTCCACATATCTCTAGAAGATTCCCCGTGTCTCTAGAAGATTCCCCGTGTCTCTAGAAGATTCCCCGTGTCTCTAGAAGATTCCCCGTGTCTCTAGAAGATTCCCCGTGTCTCTAGAAGATTCCCCGTGTCTCTAGAAGATTCCCCGTAACTCTAGAAGATTCCCCGTGTCTCTAGAAGATTCCCCGTGTCTCTAGAAGATTCCCCGTGTCTCTAGAAGATTCCCCGTGTCTCTAGAAGATTCCCCGTGTCTCTAGAAGATTCCCCGTAACTCTAGAAGATTCCCCGTGTCTCTAGAAGATTCCCCGTAACTCTAGAAGATTCCCCGTGTCTCTAGAAGATTCCCCGTGTCTCTAGAAGATTCCCCGTGTCTCTAGAAGATTCCCCGTAACTCTAGAAGATTCCCCGTGTCTCTAGAAGATTCCCCGTAACTCTAGAAGATTCCCCGTGTCTCTAGAAGATTCCCCGTGTCTCTAGAAGATTCCCCGTAACTCTAGAAGATTCCCCGTGTCTCTAGAAGATTCCCCGTAACTCTAGAAGATTCCCCGTGTCTCTAGAAGATTCCCCGTGTCTCTAGAAGATTCCCCGTGTCTCTAGAAGATTCCCCGTAACTCTAGAAGATTCCCCGTGTCTCTAGAAGATTCCCCGTAACTCTAGAAGATTCCCCGTGTCTCTAGAAGATTCCCCGTGTCTCTAGAAGATTCCCCGTAACTCTAGAAGATTCCCCGTGTCTCTAGAAGATTCCCCGTAACTCTAAAAGATTTCCCGATAGCTCCAGAAGATTCCTCGTATGTCTAAAAGATTCCCCGTATCTGTATAAGATTCCATGTGTCTCTCTCCCAGAGGCAAGGATTACCCCAATGTCAGTGAATTAGAGTGAGGTGAACCAATTGGTTTATACAAAAGCATTGCCAAATGTCCTTAAAGTTTAATCAGATTTTGAATAATACTTGAAGTTAATAAGATTTTCCATCTGTGAAGACACTCGCCAGGTGTCAGAGGAGAACGTTAACTGACTGATTAATTAGTTTGATCCCTCCAGCAGTTCGAGTTTCGAGTGCCTGTTAAGAATTTGGGCTGGCTGAGGCCTGCGTGAATGTGAAGCAAGGAGCTTAAAACTCTTATCTGCTTTGCCTAAGGAAGCTGTCTAGCTGGGATTAAAGATGACGCTGGGCCGGAGTGAATGCTAGTAGATAAGCAGCCTGTAAGCAGATTTAAACCTGAAGGTTTAGCTTGCTGGTAAAATGGATGCAATAAATTTCAGTATTAACCGGCTGAGTCAACCGCCTGTCACATGCATGGAGTGGGGTCAGGTCACCAATAAGATTGTTACAGTCTCGAGGGCAGTTCCAATGGCAAAAGGAATTTATTGGTGGCCACCTCACTGCAGTTCTGCTCATTCCGTTGACCAGCGGCCCTGACTTTCCAATTGTCAGGCACGTACACTCTCTTGGCCCTCACGTCTGTGAATCGCACAATAATAACAATAACTGATTTCACCTGCCCTAATGGCCAGATGTACAACCGACAGCTCAGCCGCAGCTATTGCGCGGCGCATCTGAAGGCTGCGTACGGCTGTTCAGTCCAAGGACTGGGGCGTCGCAACACACACCCTCAATTACTGAAGCAATGCAGAGCTAAGTGTCTTGCTCAAAGACACAAATTGTTCCGAGC